>MU160412.1:0-22275 GCA_015888305.1 Antheraea pernyi | reverse complement strand
CCCGATAAGTACGCTACAATCGGGTTTTAGGTTTTTTAAGGTTATTAGCGTTTGGAAATAAAATTGGAACCGGTAATAACCTATTTGGTGTAGACGAAGTTGCACGGGTCAGCTAGTAGGTTTATAAAATAATAAGAAAACTTTGTAGTTAGTATTAATATTTTTTTAATGTGGAGTTTCCCAAAATGATACCTATGATAATCGAGAATCAATCGGATTTGTGTACTTTATTTATAATTTATGAATGACTTAAGCTACTATATTGTGCACACCAAAGTAAAACTTTCACTACGATTAATACTTTATAAGTTAGAGACAGTATTTCATTTTTGAGAAACTACATTTAAAGGTTAAATCATAGGTGTACTCTCTGACAAATGGAGAAATGAAATGAGAAAAGAAAACTCTCTGGAATAAGGCATGCTTTATTTATGTGATTCAAAGAAAATTAAGTCGTCATTAAATAACTTATAACATATTATGTTGCTGTGTTTTATCTAATCTATTAAGTATAAGAAGATAGACATTATTAACAAACCTGTAGTACCATAAATGTAATTTTTATATTTAAATCACTATGGCCGCTTTTACGTGACAAAGCAAAACACAAACGTTTAACGCGACATATAAAATATTAATTGAAATAATTTTGTTAGTATAATGAAATATTTTAGTCGTTTATGGCATCCAGTTTGTTGTTGTTGAGATGTAAATATTTTTTCATAGCATAAAAATGAAGTCACTTCCGCTGTCTGTTCCATTAGATCTTTTAAACTATTCAACGGATTTTAGTACAGTTTTCAACAATAGGTATGGTTCAAGAGGAAGGTTTACAATACATGCATGTTATAGTACAGAAAAGCCGCAAAAATTCAAAGATTTGTAATGTGATGTCATAACAACCTTTTTTGTGTGGTAAAATCGCAAAAGTTGGCTAAACCTTACGAGATAGATCAAGTTAATGTAATATGGGATTGTATATCTTAAAAAGATCGATAAAAAAATTCACGATGGTATATATTTATCTGTAAAGGATACAACCCGCAATAACTATTTTTATCTTTTTACAAAAATAATGATGTGTTATTTACCAAGCTATTTTAAACAATACAGTATTATTCCTTATTACATACATTATATACGTTGTTTTTTATATTATAGGAGGCAAACGAATAGGTGGGTCACCTGACGTTAAATGATCACCACCGTCCATAGACACTTGCAACACCAGGGGAGTCGCAAGTGCATTGCCAGCCTATGTTGTGTGGGAGGAAGGGGAGGGGAGGTGGGTCTCCGGCGCTCTCACTAACCGAACGAAACGCACCGATGCAAGCACTGTAACTTCACGTCGGTTTTCTGTAAGAGAGTGAGCCGACCCATTCATGGTGAAACCAGTAATAGCTTCAGCATGGCTCCACCACCTACAAAACAACGTTGTACATGTCATGTAGGTCAAAGCCCTTAGCAGTATTTCATTAAACTGCATATCTACATTGCACCCGTGCGAAGCAGGGGCGGGTCGCTAGTTAAGAATAAAAAGGTCTCGTAATTAAATAAATCACGCAAGCAGGTCCGCTTGTGCACATAGTTTTATATTTAACCGAAATAATATGAATTATCATTAACAGGAAAAATAACTGGAATGATAACAAAAAAAAAACAATTTTGAAAATTCTAAGAGTCATAGAATTTTAATTACAATATGACGATAACCATGACAATAAAGACAACAGAATCAATTTGTGAAAACTGTAAAAATACGTACATTTTATCTGGTGATAATTTACGAAGAACGGCGGTTCTGTTTTTATGTAGGTATTATTACATTGTTTTTGTTATCAAGTCTCTTGATTTTTACGCTCAGCTAGTTTTGTTATTGGATTTTTATTTTCCCAATTACCTTTTCCTCCTTTCTTTCATCTATAAAAATATCGAAATTAAACCTTAAATAATTTTAACACTTAAAGCGAAACAATTCTTTTAAATAATAATTTGATTGTATCTTGTGTTGAGTGTGTGTTGAGTGTTGAGTGAGTATTGAGTGTATCTTCACATAATTTTTTATAATTAACCATTGACATACAGAAACCCAAAACGCAGTCACGAATAAAAGTAGCGCTCAAAACCGGCTGCAAATACTCCCCAAAATACACACGTGGTTATAGTTATGCGATAAACTTATGATTTTGCAAACCTTACCTGAATGGTTTAAAGTTGTTTTTACAAGGACGCAAGCGACGCGCGTCTATTTGAAATGACTAAATAATTCACAATTATGCATACATTGTTGTGTGGTTTTTATATATCAAGGTAATTCATTTTAAATTGTATATTACGTTTTTTTAATTGATTTTAATCGTGGCTATTACTGTTTTATATGTAAAGTATTTTCATGTTATAATGACTATGCCTTACAGTTTCCTCTGCTTAACTTTACATTATATACTAGTCCGGTGAAGCTTTAAAGTCCCTGCAGGGTCAATAGCGTAGTCAGTTCGAGAAAAAAAAAAACTTTACATTATACTTGGTACACATTTGGTACACATATTGCTCGTCGTTACAGTCCTCCGTACTATTACTTCGTTGTCGCTTGACGAACATTCTGATCCACAGTTTGTGTAGTAATTGCTTTGGTCATATGCAAAGCGTGTTGTATATAAGATTATATAAATAGGCAGTTGCAATGATTAGCGCCGTCAAACAACAGTCTCTTGAACTATATTATATTTTCTCACGGCCAATATATAAGCTTATTTTTATGGCTTCGTTTTTAATAGTAGCTCATTTAAATGATTGTTGTCCAACAAATATATAAGTATATATTCGAAAAAGATTACACATTAAGTAGTTAAAAAAAAAGTGCAGTCCCATGACTTTAATCAGTTTTCTTCAAGACATATAAGATTTTGTGAGTGCACGTCCTATGTTGTGTCATCTCTTATTTGCTTCACTACATAGAGTGATCAGATTGTGGCTAGTTGCATCCTTACCGGCCAAGATAAAGAGACATTTGTATCCATAAGTATTGTAGCCAGTTGATTTCTATATCGTTCAAATCTATGTTTGTAGGCTGCAAAGCTTTGTATTTCTTCCTTGAGTGGAATTTATATTACATTGTAAAATATAATATTTAATGTAATGGGGTAATTACGACCAGTAATGTTGTACGCATCTGAGTGCTGGGCGACGAGAGAGACGGATGAGAGAAAACTACATGTGGCACAGATGCGAATGTTAATGTGGATGTGTGGTGTAACTAGAATGGATAAGATTAGGAATGAATATATCAGAGGAAGTTTGAAAATAGCACCAGTAACAGAGAAGTTAAGGAGTAATAGGTTAGCATGGTATGGGCATGTTATGAGGAGAGATGAAGACCATGTAACTAGAAAAGCTTTGAGTATGACGGTCGATGGATATAAGAGTAGAGGAAGACCGAAAAAAGGATGGATGGATTGTGTGAAAAATGATATGTGTGTAAAAGGTGTGATGACTGAGATGACATCTGATAGGCGAGCGTGGAAAAGAAAAACATGTTGTGCCGACCCTACTTAGGTGGGATAAGGGTAAGAAGATGATGATGATGTAAAATATAATATTTTTCGAAAAGAAACGATACTTTTCGTAGTATTCTAAGCGTAACATTGGTCTATAGATAATCAAATTTAGTTGGGATAAAGGATTTAGAACTTTAACTAACACATCTTTAGATTTTACAAAATGAATGCTCGGTTTCTGAAGTACTTTATTTGTAGTTTACCTGTTCAATAGCGTTATCGGTTCGATAACTTGTCAAATTGCGTTTCTAAACACACAATCATACGATAATTGTCAGTAAAATTCAACGGACCATTTGACAGTTTATCTTATGGATAACTTTGTCGAGTCAATAACTATTGGTAGTTTAACCGAGTATCTCAGAAACCGGGCATTAATCAACTAAACTATTTCAAAATATATAAGATATTTATACAGATTTCGAATGTTGTGTGTATTTGAAACCTATTCCTAATTAAACGACATATAGTCGACGCCCTTTAGTATTCTAGGTATTACAGAGTACGCTCGTTTTAATTGAGCACAAATCTGATAAGAAATGTAAGTAACGGCGCATTTGTGACATTTAGAAGCGTGTGGTGTCACCGGCGCCAACTCGATTCTAACAATTAGCCGCGTCCATCAGTTAAACTGGGCAAGGCGTCCGATATAACTTCGTTACCATGGTAACCGAGGACCACACACGATCGAACGCCCATAAACGCCGAACCTCCTGTATACTGAATGCAAATGAGTCCCTTCAGTTATTCACCGTATACATTTTACCAGTACACTTCGAAATATTAATTGAATACGCAACGAATATCAATTACTACCATGAACGAGATGTGTGGAATTTATCGGATCCGGTTATTCTACATTTTTACGATACGACGTGAAAATAATTTTGTCTTACAAAACATTGACACTTCAATATTTATATATATATTGGCAGTCATCCGAGACTTCGTCTGTGTTAAACTGCGATGTAGAGCGTAATAATAATCAAAGACAACTAATCACTTCATATTGACAAATTACAGTGATATGGATAATTGACGGTATCGGTGCTTATCGGTCTCAGATATACTAACGTCCTATATTTATTGGTGGTTAATATATTACATAGCAATTACTGTAATTATTATATATTAAAAACCATACGCTAAGAATTTTATATAAAATGTAAAATAGTTAAGTGATTGGTCGAATATAATACGCTTTTATTTCGTGCACAAAAACAAACGACATTATACTGTATTTCATTGACTAGGCACTTGGTTTTATTAGTCAATTCATACATGTTTATTTTTTATACAAGATATGCAAGGTGAAATGTGTAAAAATTTGATCAAAACATCTCCATATAAAAAATAAGTGAGTGACGTAAACTCGGGAGCTCAACCTGCGTTCGACTCTCGTTATCTTACGTCGCAACTGATGGCCCAATCTATACCATACTTATTAGTTATTTAACTAACTTTATAACTCTCAATTTATATGGAAATTGTTCCAAAGATAAGGCTTGTAGCGCGATGTTAGATAGTCTTTAACCTTTCTCAATAATTAGGATAAACATTCAAATTTTTCATATGTGACTAACTCCAGTAAACCTTTTAAATATAATCTCTTGAGTTCTATCATACTAATGTAGTATACGTGTCTAAGAGTACTCCATCAATTGATTTGGAATTTATCTGTTCATATACATTCAGATAATAGGTGTTTTTGAAGTTATACTTCTTTGGCGCGTTAGGGAAAAATGATGAGAGTAAATTTTGACGATGCGCGCGCACACCGTCACGAAAAACCGACACCCGGAAGTTAGCTATAGTCAACATTTTGTTTCTTTGTATTAAAACTTTCAATGTATATTAAATGCTTTTTTTCTATTGTTAATGTCGTTTTTCCTACAAACGTAGAATAAGGCGAAAGATAAAATTTTGGAAAAGATTTTTATCTTGTTACGCCAAAGAAGTGTAACTTCTAACGCGTGTACATAAGTACACACACACTTTTTTTTGTCTTGTTTTATATATATAGTCGTGTTTTTTGTGTTATATTATTTTACATGCATTAGTTATTTTAGAGAATCCAATAAATAAACTTCAACATCTTTAACATTTTTTCATCATATAATTTAATAAGGAAACTTTAATCCTTTCTAAATTAACTATTTTTATATTGTTTCTGTTGCTTTCTGGGTTGAGTCCACAGATTAACCCAGCGTGTTCAGAATACATGTGTACGTTTCTGCTTGCAGGTCACACCTTTTCTAAATAATTCTCAGATGTTAAAAATGGAGGTGACACGGAATCTGCGTTTGGGCAGTGTGCTATTGATAAATTTTCGTGGGCCTAAAATCATACTAAATTCCATATTAGGTCTCGCAACTACGTATTTATAATCCCACGATATATATAACAATAGGTTTTCGTGGTTTTTTTAAAGCACGCAGTCACTAAGTATTGGAACAGCATTCCACCGCCCATTCGTAACCTAAATCCGAAATAACTAGCATCAGAAAGATCACTTAAATTTTCAATAAAGTTACAATTCCGATATGCTCATAACAATATTTTTTTTAACATTTATTTCTGCACGATATTAGTAATACTGATTGTAAAACACTTCACTAAACATCTAATAAATACCCGTCCTGTTCATAGTATTTTGGGGGGAAAAATGTTATCAAATTTTTTTAAAAAAGGGAAAGAAGTTATAAATAATTTTGATCTTGTTTAAAACTCGTTTCGCTTCCTAAATTAAATTTAAATTTTTTACATTATTAATTCGTCGCTAATGTTGAAGTATACAGAACGTGCCGGAAAATAAATGTTGCGGGTTATTTGGCCTGCAGGTTTACGCTAAACTACGTACCTATTTAGCACTAACTTATTACGTTTCTGAAAGTTAACGCATTTAGGTAGAGATAAAGAAGGTTTTTATGGTTTTTTTTATGTAATAGGTGGCAAACGAACAGGTGGGTCACCTGATGTTAAGTCACCACCACCACCGTCCATGGACACCAACAACACCCGAAGAGTCGTAAGTGCGTTTGCCACCCTTTGGGGGGAAGGGTTAGGGGAGGAAGTGGGAGAGGAGCGAGGAGAGGGGAGGGGAGTTGGGCCTCCGGTGCTCTCTCTGACTGAACGAAACGCAACAATGCAAGCATTGTTACTTCACGTCGGTTTTGTATGAGAGGGTGGTACTACCCCGGACAAGCTGACCCATTCATGATGAAACCAGTAATAGATTCAGCGTGGCTCTACCACCATTAAATTTTCAAAAATCATTATGTTATGCAATTTACTGTAACTCCCTACGAGGTGGCTCTGCAACATATACATTTCTTACATCGAACAATCGATCGACGCGATATAATTAAAGATTCTAAACAATCGATCGATGCGGTATACATTCTAAAAATGGCTATGCTTAGATATTTATGCACAGAGGATATTTACACAATTCACATTTTGATATTATAGAACTATTTGTTGCGACAAATAATAACATAGACGGATGGGGCCATGAGCACAGTCAGTAATTTATCTATTCGAGATGTATATGTTTCATTTTTCATTTTTTCTAATTAGGTGAAGGTGGCCGATGTTCGAGAAACAAGCGCCCACGGTCCGTATACAACAGACAATATCTAAAAAGACAATTATCTGAGTGTGCGATAAATCGACTCACCTAGAGTGACCGTTATTGCGACATGGTATCTGATGTTGCGCCGCGAGGGTGACGTATTGTTTCGCTTGACTACGCTTTGTATACGACGGTAAGTCACGATGAGAAAATGAAACTCTGTTGGATATTTTAAAACGGTATATAATACATTTCATTTTCGCACATTTGTAATATTAAATGACATACAATATTATACTGTGCCTTCTATAGATTTTTTAACAAATTTCGTATGTCGAACATCATCCTATTTTGAATTAAACTCCAATAGAAAAGTGTTTTTTTTTTGTATAACATAGGAGGCAAACGAACAGATGGGTCACCTGATGTTAAGTGATCACCACCGTCCATAGAGACTTGCAACACCAGAGGAGTCGTAAGTGCGTTGCCAGCCTGTGTTTGGGAGAAGTGGGAGTGGGGAAGAGACGAGGGGAGGGAAGATGGGTATCCAGCATTCTCACTGACCGAACGAAACGCAACAATGCAAGCACTGTTACTTCACGTCGGTTTTTTTATGAGAGGGTGTTACTACCCCGGGCGAGCCGACCAATTCGTGCTGAAACCAGTGATAGCTTCAGCGTGGCTCTACCACCTAAGAACGATTGAAATGGTTTAAAACGTGAATATTTAATTTGTTTTTATATGAAAAAGAGGTTGTGCACTTGTGTATGTACGTGAGAATGTATACTCGTTTGGCGTAATTATAAAATTAACCGTTCTACACATTTTAACAGTATTAAACCAAATCAAAAAAGTTTGAATAAATAACACACTCACTCACACACACACACACGCACACTCACACACACGCATTGAATAAAACAGTACTGACATTTAAAAGGTGTTATTTATATAGCATTTTAAAAGAAACTGTTTATTAACTAACTTCGTGGTTACATCAGTATTAAGATGCCCAAGCTTAAAAGTTGAAAGTCACTCTGAACCGTTTCTCATAACGTTCCAAAAGTAGCATGACTTAAAAATAGATCTTTATTTACCGAATTGTAATATTATTTTCGTAAAGTCCACACCACAGAACTTCCTAATTTATAAACCGACTTGGTTTTTTTAATTGGAAAGGGAATATTTTCAAGGTGGTTGCCATTTTGATTTCATTAGCATTGGACCTTATATTTCGATGATATACCAGGGAAATGATAAATAGTGACTGAGATATTGGTACGTTTCTGATTGTCCTAGATTAGGTAGGTATCTAAGGCTAGGTCAAGGACGTTCTGGTACATTTATTTTAGGGTATATTTTTTTTGAAGACTGTTTTATTTTTCATTAAAATCTTTAAACCAACAACTTTCAATTAATGTAATGAACATGTTAGAAGGAAATAAATATAATAATTATTTAAAATAAATGTCTGCTTGAAGTTTTTATTCGCGCCATGTACGTCGGCGCCAGACGTATTACACAACTGGTAACGAATACGATCAGTTTTTACAAAATACAAAAATATGAGACGCATCCGCATTGCGAGGCTTTCAATGGGCCTTTTGCAATATCTGCTCATACCATTTATGGTGATCCGAATGAGTTATTGATACGGGTGACGTAGTACAAGCACCGTACTTCTAATTCAACTTTTACATTTATATTAACAGTTTCATGTAATTGTTCTTACCTAATTCTGATACTAAGCCCTTTCATACAAATCATTATATAATTTTCATCTATTTCTTTAATAGCAAATCCACAAAATAAATAATTACTTTACATATTAAATCTCTACATTTATGTATATAAAACAATTCGAGCTGCAAACTTCTACATTTATATAAAACAATTCGAGCTGGAAACTTCTTATCATTTCTAAACTAAAGTCAACACAATCGAATTTTTTATGTTATTCGTAAATATTTTGTACGTTCAACAAAAACGCTTATTCCGTATTTAAGTTTAAAAAAAATATGCCATAATAATAGCTTTAGCCAAATGCAATATATATGTGGATATTTTTATATACCATTTCATAAATTTATTGATATACTCGTATAATACTAACTTTTGCTCGTAGATTCCCTTAATGTATGTTTGACCTATCCCTCGGAAATAGTCCTTTTTCTGTATGAAACTCTACGTTCTTTTTTGTATGTGTATGCAAAATTTTATGTCGATCGATTTAATAGTTAAGGCTTGAAAGCGTAACAACCAGACAAAATCATAATAATATTAGTTAGGACTAGTAAGGATTTGCACCACGTGCAGGTGAGGTTGGCTTGGATGTTTCAAGTCTTCGATGTTATTCGACACCCCTTACACCCCCAAGTCATATTTAAGTTTAAAAAAATTATGCCATAATAATAGCTTTAGCCAAATGCAATATATATGTGGATATTTATATATAGCATTTCATAAATTTATTGATATATAATACTAATTTTGCTCGTGGATTCCCTTAATGTATGTTTGACCTATCCTTTGGAAATAGTCCTTTTTTCTGTATGAAAGGTATCTACTCTACATTCTTTTCTGTATGTGTGCAAAATTTTATGTTGATCGATTTAATAGTTAAGGCTTGAAAGCGTAACAACCAGACAAAATCATAATAATATTAGTTAGGACTAGTAAGGATTCGTAAAAAACCATGTAACTGCTACAAGAATTATAGTTGCAACATAAGACTTTGTAACAATTACATGATTGCCGTTTGACGGCACAAATGATTAATCGTCAATCCGCCTTACGACATGTATTCTATTTCTAATTAACTTTAACTAAATCTATGCACTTTAGAAAGCCAAAACTATTAGAAATTATTGAATAACTAAATATTGGCAATAGTTAATAATCTTTTTGATTATACAAATTACATATTATAGCTCATCAACATTTATTTGTTGGTTTCTCTTCTCTCCTAATCCTCCTCTCCTTCTCCTCCTCAGTCTCCTTCACAGTCACGCGTGTTTTATTGACGACACCAATTTTCAACCCGACCATGTAACTGCCGTTTCATCGATATAGTATCTCAAATTCTCATTTAGAATATTCTAGACCTGCGGACGGTTCCACACGTGTTTGTTATTATTTTTTGCTTTTATTATGTTTTATAGTTAATAATTGAGTTATGTTGAAATAACTAATTATAGTGTAGAAGTTAATGCATTGCAGCACCATCTAGTGATGGATTGTCTGTCTTTATTAGTACATAGATATAATATCTGGTATATATAATATAAAATTCTCTTAATACTACAAAGCCACGTTATCTGTGAAAGTCATAGGCTATATATGGATCCGAAAATGAGAAGACTTTTTTCTGGTAGTCGGATTTGCAAAGTCGGAGAAAAACTTTCGAACGAAAACGTTTCTTACCTAGTAGAGTGCCTTAACGATGAGAGATTAGAACAAAATGATGAGATGAGAACAGAAAAGTTGTAGAGCTTAATAATGCCTACAAAAAAGTCACCGACAGCATATGTCTAACTTTTATATTTAAGCCACAAAAAGTAGCTTTTTATAATAAAAAAATATATTTAAATCGTTAATTGCTGTTTATTGGTCATATTATCAACAACAGTTATGAATATGTAATGATATAATAACTAAGCCACAGCAACGTGTGGCCAGGTCAGCTAGTAATATAATAAATAATATAACAACTTTAATTGTAAACAGTATTTGAGTATATACATGTTAGATTTATATACTACAATCCATTTAATATTTTCAAACAAATCAAATGTTTCTTTTAAAACTCCACGTATAAGTTTTTACAGTTGTAATAAGACCTCACAAGAAAAATTGTGGCCGATCATATATGACCAACGTGGGACCAACGTGGAAGTCAAAGGGTTAACACATAAATATACATATTCAGTGAAAATTGCAATCAAAACATTTTGTAGCGAAAATCAAAAGTTTAATGTTATTCAAAGGATATAAACACATATTATTCATCCCTATCACTTGTTTCGCCCTTATATAACTTTATGAAATTACTATATTCAAAGACTTAAATTACTCGTCTGAAACTAAACACGTTATTAGATTGACGGGCAAATTACAAAACCACTAAACAACCCATCAACGTACGAGTAACAGATATACATTAAATCTAGGTTTTATTTTTATCTCCATGTTATATATATACTTTATGGGTATATAATCTCTTAAGCACTCCTTTCTGTCCTATTTTGTGCTACTTGAAAATTGTATACATTGTGTTGTATGTATTATATAATGTAAGTTTATTTTATCTATAAAAATAATGTCATAAATCGTTTATTTGCTGATAATAATACTTTTTAAGATTAAAGATCCATTGGTATATGCCGATAGGGTTCGAACTGGCAGACATCGGGTTGACATTCCACCGTTCAGACCACTAGACCATCACGACATTACTGACTATACTATATTGATCCAAAAATTACTGGATAAAATTTAAAACTTTTTTCAAATGGTACATCTTAGACACTTTATACTTACCTACGAATTAATACCACGATAGCTTCATTTCGTACAAAGTTATTAAAATTTAAAGAATCAATGACTTTTATAAACACCACGCCTTAAGCGATATGCAGTGGCGAAGTGATGCAAGCGATGTGGTATTTATGTTTATTCCTGTATAAATACAATATACTGTTAAGACAATAAACGACGCAAAGGAAATCGCGCGTATCCGTTAATTTTACATATATACCTAAATCACTAAAAATATTTAAATTCAACGCAGTGCACCTCATCTGAACGACGCAGTTGAACCGAGTAACAGCAGGTTGACGGCCTGTGAGGTGCCGATCACACATCGCCAATCTAAACAAAAATACCAGCCAGCACGTGTATTGAATTTTAACTATGGTGTCAACAAACGACGATTACATACACTGATATCTTTTTTAGAGCTTCGTTTTTTATACAATTTAATTTATATTTAGCTATATAGCTTTATATCTTTCTCTGTATATATATACTAGCTGATACCCGCGGCTTAAAGAAATGTAAAATTGTGAGTGGGTATGTACATTAAGGAAACGAGTAACAGATATACATTAAATCTAGGTTTTATTTTTATCTCCATGTTATATATATATATATATATAGTTTATGGATATATAATCTCTTAAGCCCTTCATTCTATCCTATTTTGTGTTACTTGAAAATTGTATACATTGTATTGTGTATGTATTCTATAATGTAAGTTTATTTTATCTATAAAAATAATGTCATAAATCGTTTATTTGCTGATAATAATACTTTTTAAGATTAAAGATCCATTGGTATATGCCGATAGGGTTCGAACTGGCAGACATCGGGTTGACATTCCACCGTTCAGACCACTAGACCATCACGACATTACTGACTATACTATATTGATCCAAAAATTACTGGATAAAATTTAAAACTTTTTTCAAATGGTACATCTTAGACACTTTATACTTACCTACGAATTAATACCACGCTAGCTTCATTTCGTACAAAGTTATTAAAGTTTAAAGAATCAATGATTTTTATAAACATCACGCCTTAAGCGATATGCCGCGTCGAAGTGATGCAAGCGATGTGGTATTTATGTTTATTCCTGTATAAATACAATATACTGTTAAGACAATAAACGACGCAAAGGAAATCACGCGTATCCGTTAATTTTACATATATACCTAAATCACTAAAAATATTTAAATTCAACGTAGTGCACCTCATCTGAACGACGCAGTTGAACCGAGTAATAGCAGGTTGACGGCCTGTGAGGTGCCGATCACACATCGCCAATCTAAACAAAAATACCAGCCAGCACGTGTATTGAATTTTAACTATGGTGTCAACAAACGACGATTACTTACACTGAGATCTTTTTTAGACCTTCGTTTTTTATACAATTCTATTTATATTTAGCTATATAACCTTATATCTTTCTCTGTATATATTTATATATATATATTTGATGGATAGTAGTCAACTATTAGATATTTAATACATGTATAATTTTTTTTTTGTTATAGGGGGCAAACGAACAGGCGATTCATCTGATGGTAAGTGATCACAGCCGTCCATAGACACCAAGGGTTTTGTGTCAATTGCGTTGTCGGCCTGTGTTTTACGGAGGGGGAGTGGAGGTGGGAAGAGTGGGTGGGGAGGTGGGTATCCGTTCTCACTGACCGAAAAAAACGCACTTCACGTCGGTTTTCTGTGGGTCGGATGGTACTACCCCGGACGAGCCGACCCATTAGTTCAATAAGAGCTTCAGCGTGGTTCTACCATCATCAAAAATAAATATGTATGTCTATATTACATTTAGTTTATATACATCCATGATTAGTAGCTTTTATTATTGCCTAAATGAGTAGTCAAATATTTTGTTTAAGCTTATTTATTATACCTGAACAAATGTATGATATTTTATCAAAACGTATCTACCATCACTTTAAGGTAATTATGCAATAAGTACTATATTTTGAATATTGATAGTTTTACTTCAATTTTAATGATTTTTTGATGAACACACGTATTTATTGAACACACGTATGAGCTTGTTGCTAAGCGGCGAAGTGCTTTAAGTGCTTACCTTAGTGGTCCGGTGAAGCTGTATACTCTCGCTAAGCCAATAGCATAGTCAGTTAAAATAAAAAAACTGTGATTACTTTAAAACTGGAATATAATATGAATTGAAAATTTCGAAGCCAACAATAAGGTATATAAATAATACGGAAAAAAACTAAAAAAAGTGTGTATGTACTTATGTACACGTGTTAGAAGTTATACTTCTTTGGCGTAACAAGATAAACCGAAGGATTTTCTCAAATCGGACTGGTAGGCAATAAGTATTATATTTTGAATATTGATAGTTTTATTTGAATTTTAATGATTTTTCGATGAACACACGTATTTATTATACAAATAAAGTATTAAGTAACACGGATGAAACTAAAAAGTAGTCCGGTGAAGCTGTTAAGACCTCGCTTGGTCAATAGCGTAGTAGTAGCAGTTCGAAAAAAAAAACGACACTAAAAAAATCACACAAATAAGAAAAATTCTCAATGTTGTGGTTTATTGTGAAAATAATTTTATATTTGCGACTAACAAATTAAAGTATACCATTAGTGTTCTTCCTTAATTGTATTACCGTTTACTGCATATGCCCTAACGTTTTGTTATTCAAGGAATTCTAATAAACCAATAATAGGGAATCGGTGTTCAACGGGAGCTGAGTTGTTAGCCTTTCTAGGATATTGTTGTCCCATCTTTGGTTATACTTTCTTTAATGTATGCAAGTTAAATGCTAATAAAATAAATAAATAATTTGAAAGTATTTGAAGGTCTGATACTCGTTTGCTTAAATACGTTAATCTCTGGAAATGCCAGTCAGATTTTAAATTTTTTCTGAATTTTACAAGCTATATATAACAAAAAATTACAATCTCTCTAATAAGAAACTACAACCCTTTGGAGCTCAACAATTACTATACATAGTGTGGATTAGAACATACGTTAAGCGAGAATGATGTTAGTACGGTGGATTGTTTGGCGCGGTATGGAATATCGGGGACTGAGGACGAGTCGACCGTTCGATGAAAATTTCGTTTTACCGAGAAAATCCGATCTGTGAAAGCTTATGATAACGTGGTAGCATGCCGCGCAGCTTGGTAGTGTAGTCGACTCCCTGGCCAAGAATAATGTTAAATACGTATTGAATACTTGCTTTAAAAAGGTTTCGAATTAAATGCACCGTGCTCGCCCGAGGCAAGTTCGCGTTATCCTTTTTGCAAGTCTAACCTAACGTAACCAAAGCGAGACAAAAGAACAAGATGGCGAACATTCAGCGACCGCGGTGCATTTAATTCGAAACCTTTAAATACGTATTTAACTTTTTTGTAATAATACTGAAATCGTCATATTACTTACCTAGCGGTTACTAGTTATTATGTTTGCATGCTAAGAATTATTTAAAGTATATAAGTTACTATTCGAATAAAATATAATACAAAGGTTATATCCATTATTCATGTCAGTGACGTAAAATCACAGTCATACATAATAGATTAACACCATGATTCAACGATTGGATGACCTACGCCTGAGGGCTTTGGGGCATTTCACAAAACCGTTTGGTATAATACAGTATTAAACCCACGCAATATGTGACATTGACGACCGAACGTTCAACTTTTTTTTTGTTTAATTCATTAAATAAACGTAATATGCGATGTATTGTTGACAGGCTGTTTCCTTCGATACCACTACGACTTAAAATAATTATTACTTTTCCATGAATAGATGAATACTAAATACTTGATTTATTTGTAAATAATATACATTGTAATGGAATACATATGTATGTATAATACAATAAACGTTCCACCAAATATATATAGTTGTAAATTTCGAGAAATTGAAAAGGAATTTAATTCGTTATTGTAGAAATTTATTATATTATGACAAATTTATGATAACAATTGATAGTTTATAAGAGGAAAGAGAAGTTTAATAGTCTGTTACATATTCTAAATTAATCGATACCCGAGAATTCTTCTGCGTCGTTTATTAACTTAACTACACCGCTTACCCCATTTTTTAGCGGCCAGGAAATAATGAATGGTGAAGCTATGAAGCTATCGTGATTATTTTAAATACGGATCAGATGTCTAAGAAGTACAACTTAAAAAAATGATCTAAATTTGTCCAGTAGTTTTTGCGTGATGCGAGCACTCCATCTGACTTCTATCATTTAGTTATGTAAAGAAAGAAAGAAAAAAACATTTATTTGCAACACACATAAGTAAATATGAAAACGCGTACAATTAAAAAAAAAAGAAAAAACATACATATAAACAATAAAAAATACAAATTGATGGTTATGTGTGTGTGTGTAGCAAATGGGCCACGAGTCAGCGTATGTGCTGTTGGAAGTTAGTCCTTCAGCGCTGATTTTCACTCAGGACCCAGTGTTATGTGTGCACCGAGAGATGGTGTGCATATTAAATGTTATGTAGTGTTTCGTGTAGTGAATGAAATGAAATGAGTTATGTGTAACATATGATTATATGTTAAAAATATTTACTATAAAGAACCGATTTTATCTACGCCATATGTATAATTTAAATGAAATATTTAATAAGGATTCATCTATCTATTCTACACATCTATGTTTCTACAGAAACAGCCTAGTAATTACAGTCAAAGAACTATCAACACTTTGCGTGTTCAATATAATAGTATCTTTCGACTATTCTTAGGAATACTGTGATTCTGTAGCGCTTATGGGATGTTTGCATATCGTGTTGATGATTTATAAGATCATCTGTAAGAAACCAGCATTCATCCTATATTGTGACATCATAGCGAGATTACTGTGCATATTTTATACTAAATTAAATAAAGTTAATCCACTAGTGATTTGCTATTTAATTTATCACTATTCTTAGGACTACTGTAATTCTGTAGCGCTTATGGGGTGTTTGTATATCGTGTTGATGATTTATAAGATCATCTGTAAGAAAGCGGCATTCATCCTATATAGTTAGATTTTTTTTATGTCATAGGCGGCAAACGGACAGGTAAGTCATCTGATGTTAAGTGATCACCACCGTCCATAGATACTTGCAACACTAGGAGAGTCGCAAGTGCGTTGCCAGCCTGTGTTGGGGGAGGGAGTAAGTGAAGGGGGAAAGAGAGGAGGAAGAGGAAGGGAAATAGGCCTCCGGCGCTCTCACTGACCGATCGAAATGCAACAATGCAAGCACTGTTACTTCACGTCGGTTTTCTGTGAGAGGGTGGTACTACCCCGAGTGAGCCGAAATGCTGAAACCAGTAATAACTTCAGTGTGGCTCTACCACCTACCATTTTGCAATAGTCCCAATGGAATAATGAAAACATTGGTAGGTATATACGATAGCCCTTTCCTGATGCACTGCATTTCGGTCAAGGTTGTAATAAAAATGAAATGCGACATTGTATCACAGCATTATACAATCACCGAAATGCAGTGCATCAGGAAAGGGCTATCGTATATACCTACCAATGTTTTCGTTATTCCATTGGGACTATTGCAAAATGGTAGGTGGTAGAGCCACACTGAAGTTATTACTGGTTTCAGCATTTCGGCTCACTCGGGGTAGTACCACCCTCTCACAGAAAACCGACGTGAAGTAACAGTGCTTGCATTGTTGCATTTCGATCGGTCAGTGAGAGCGCCGGAGGCCTATTTCCCTTCCTCTTCCTCCTCTCTTTCCCCCTTCACTTACTCCCTCCCCCAACACAGGCTGGCAACGCACTTGCGACTCTCCTAGTGTTGCAAGTATCTATGGACGGTGGTGATCACTTAACATCAGATGACTTACCTGTCCGTTTGCCGCCTATGACATAAAAAAAATCTAACTATATAGGATGAATGCCGCTTTCTTACAGATGATCTTATAAATCATCAACACGATATACAAACACCCCATAAGCGCTACAGAATTACAGTAGTCCTAAGAATAGTGATAAATTAAATAGCAAATCACTAGTGGATTAACTTTATTTAATTTAGTATAAAATATGCACAGTAATCTCGCTATGATGTCACAGAGTATAGAGTAGACAAAAAAAAATAATGAGGGATGTCAAGTGTGAGTTTAGTTATTCAGAGGCGCGTAATTCAAAATACATTTAACAGTTATATCGTGAGAGTAAATTTTTACAATGCGCGCGCACACCGTCACGAAGAAGCGACACCCTGAAGTTAGCTATAGTCAACATTTTGTTTCTTTGTATTAACACTTTCAATGTATTAAATACCTTTTTTCTATTGTTAGTGTCGTTTTATATACAAACGTAAAGTAAGGCGAAAGATAAAAAAAAATTTAAATATTTTTATCTTGTTACGCCAAAGAAGTATAACATCTAACGCGTGTACATAAGTACACACACGATTTTTTTTAATTGTTTATACTTACTCAATAATATTATAATGGTATAAACAATAAAAAAAAGTCGGAACCCAGCTAAGAGGGAATTTTGGAGTTTAGGATTTTGCCTCGTATTTCTATTTTTGGAATTCATTATACGAAGGTGAATGACGTTGTTCACACAAGTTTCTACTAAATATTGATTAAAATTCTACACATTCTATACGTATAAATAAAACTGTAATGTCTGCTGTCTGTAAAGGCTAATTTCCGAAATTACTGAACCTATTTTGTGGAGATTTTTACTTACAAAACTATTCACACACCATTGTGGTTTTGTAAATTTACTAAACAGTTATTATAAAATTCTACAGAGAAAATTTAAACGCAGTATATTGGTTATTGAGGCAGTAGAGTGTAAACTCAATACAATAAAATAACTGTGTTCTGTTTTGAATTTTTAAATGAATTATAGTGTGAATTATTTAAATTCCATAATTTGTAAATTGAAACTATTATTATTAGTCTGGTTTTCACATATATTGGCGCTACGAACAATAATTATATACATTTCTATACAGTTCATTAATCAATCAAACATAAGACAGGCCCTTATACTACGCGTCGCTAGTCCAACGCAAGCCGCGCAAGGGCAATACGGCCGGTGATGCTTACTAGCATGTTATGATGCGAAATTATTTCATGTCAAAAATACTGCGCAACGCGCCTAAAGAAGTTTTCACAAAACTCTTCAATAATAACGAAGTCGCGATCTTCACTTAGTATATTATATAGCATGTTCAGGTGTTATATCCGTTTGTTTATTCTTGTACTGTAATAATTCAATACTTTAATATTAACACAGTCGTTGGTAATTAATAAAAGTGATTTCTGTGAAACAGTCCACAGTTCAAACGCCTACAAACCCATTATTATAATCGATCCATTATAACATCGGTGCAATAGACACGTTTCCAAAGCTCTTCGCAGGTAAAATATATTCAAGGGCAAAGTTTTTATAGGGATTTATACGTGACCCGCTAACATTCGGTTTCTGTATAAAATGTCAATTATTTTTAAAGTGTTCACTGTTTTTTTTTCAATTCGACACCGATATGGAGGTTGTTTTTTGTTATCTTTGTAATTAAAACAATGAATGTGATTTGCAACGCGTTATTAATTACTGTACTATTAGTTTTCGCTCGCGACTTTGCTTGCGTTGATGTTGATTTAGGGACTACAGACATTTTCTCGTTGAAAAGTAATCTATGTCCTTATCTATATGTCTAACAACGCGTAAGTAGAATTTTACAATGACCTGTTGGATAATGAAGGCGTGAAAGCGAAACAATTTTCGCATTTAGAATAATAGTAAGGATGATTTAATATGGTATTATTATTTTTAATGACCGTAGTAATCAGATAAACTAAGTGTAATTTACATTTTCACCCAATATTTTTTTCGAACTACTTACTGTTCACGCAATATTAAAGGCTGTGTGGCCCTATAACATAGAACTTAATAAAGCGCCATCTAGCGGTCATTTTTTTATGTCAAAAGTCGGCAAACGAACACGTGGGTCACCTGATGTTAAATGATCACCACCGTCCATAGACACTAGCAACACCGGGGGAGTCACAAGTGCGTTGCCAGCCTGTGTATGGGGGCAGGGTAGGGTAAGGGAAAATGAATGGGGCAAAGTAGGTGGGCCTCCGGCGCTCTCACTGACCGAACGAAACGTAACAATGAAAACACTGTTACTTCACGTCGGTGTTCTGTAAGAGGGTGGTACTACCCGGGGCGAGCCGACCCATTCATGCTGAAACTAGTAATAGCTACAGCGTGGCTCTACCACCTGAAAGCTTTTTCCTTATAAATGAAATTATACAGTGTCATAGTTTATAGATCTATTACTTATTCTTCTAGTGTTAATACGAATGTGATATTTTTCTTTATTTGTTACGCATTCACGGCTAGACTACGAAACCGATTATCATCACACGTTGTCAGGGATACACAGAAGGACATAAGGTATCTTTAATTGAAAAAAATGTACTGTTCCTGAGATATTAAACAAATTCATATTATAGCGAGGGACGCCACGGACAAAAGCCAGTAAGAATATAAACATCTTTAAAAGTGATGTTTTGTAATTTGCCTACAGCTAAAGCAATTTGCATCAGAAAGTTTCAAGGATAGATCACTTGTAATAAAATTTAAAATATTTTAATTGAAAAATTACAAATGTAATAATGTTTATACAAAACAATTTAATAGATATATCTGTCTTCATAATATAATCAGTTTTACTCCAAATAATTATGAAATTACAAAATATCCGTTTGATCGTTGTTCTTGTTAAAGCTTAAAATCGTGTTATCAGTGAGCGAGATCTCACAATCGCGTTGGTCGAATTTCTTTAATGAGTCACTACCTAACGATTTTCCTTCAAACAATTGGACATGAATAATGGATAGCACGTACAAAGTTACAGATTTGTAACCTACATATGAGTTCACGTATTCCTATGAACATTAGACGGGATAGCACATTTTTTCTAACTAGTCTTGTCTAAGTCTTTCAAAGGTCTATATGTAACGTCAAAAGAAAAATAAAAAAGTAATACCTGAATTTAGAAGATAAAAATAAGTGCTATGTGAAAAAATGAATGTTGCATAATTCAAGACCTAATAACAAAGGATTTAAAGTACACATTAATCGATCCAATATCGACTTAAGTTCTATTAATACTACTTGATAGAAAGCCTTAAAAAGATAACAAATTAATGTCAATAATTTTACACGTCAAAATAGCTCACTTTTGTAATAAGCGCCTGTCTTAGTAAGTGTTGTTAATTTATCATATATTTTAATCAATGTTAATAAGTTTTTACCCGATTACATAGAATTATGTGTCGTACAGAATAAGTACTTTTATTATTTCACATATACCTACTAATGCACATCCAGTAGTCGAAATTCGACTATAACACATTCATTATTTAAGTTTGTTGAGGATCTCTTAACAAATAATTTACAAATATGGTAAATAAGTGGACATAAGAATCGTAAAGTATGACAAATTAGGACTTATAAAGGCTCGTCGTTGTTATGGCAAAATAACAGTCTTTTTTTTTTCTTGAATACCACTAAAAACCTTCACAGGCCGGCACGACAGCGGCGACCGGTGATGGATAGTGTGCCACACGGTGGTCGCCATTGTTTTTGGATTGTACTGTGTTTGCCATCAGGCATAGTGCAGTCATTTTGCCGTGCTACTATAAAAAAGAAAGTTTTTTTTTCGAACTGACTACGTAATTGACCTAGCAAGGTCTTAACAGCTTCATCGGACTACTAACCACTATAGTTCTTGAATAGCTACTAGACAAAAAGCAAAACAATTTACAAAAAAAAGACAAAATGTTGCGGAACTATCTTTTTGTATTTATATGTATATCTATTTGTATGTAAAAAGATTATATTATATATATTAGCTTACGAAATGTTGTTTGTATACGTAATATATAAAGATAATAGAATTATACTCTGGTCTGTCTACATTATTTGTATATCTTTACGAATACTTCATAATACAACTTTTAAGATTGTTTATATTTATTATGACGGCGCCCTACTAAGGTAACCGTCGACAAAAAACAGGGCGTGAGTACCTGACCACTATCGAACGGTTAATCTTAGTTACGTGAATTCATGTTGTTACTGGTAAACAAAAACTAGAACGGACGACGACTGATTTTATTGTTACTTTATTTTTATAACCTCAAAACTGATCGGTCGAGCAGATTGAAAATGTAAGCCACAATAAACGTATTGTTGGGAAAGTGTTTTGCTATATTGTAAAAAGAAAATATGCAAACTGCGATTCCTATATTTAATTTTACATAGAATAAAAAACATTTATCTATAACTTAGCACGCGTGCATCCTATTTAAAGTTAAATTACATTGAAATATAGTAAACATATATAGCACATACTATAATACATCTGTTTATCTCAATATTATTCATCACACGAAACCAACTTTGTACGGGAATTTAATATGTTACTAGAATAATGTTGAGTATCATAGAAACCTTATGATAACCTAATTAATAAGATAGAATGGAAGATTATGTATATGTAACGTAAGCTAAAATTAACTGAATATTTTTTATAATTAAAATTGTCTTCCATAAATAAA
>MU160411.1:46896-72264 GCA_015888305.1 Antheraea pernyi | reverse complement strand
TAGGGAAAGGAACCCAACTGCGGGGTAAAGTTCTTTTAAAACAACATTCTCACGTTCCGAATCCATTGTAAACTGTAAACATTGTGGGACACTAGTTACTTTCCGTTTACCGTGTTCATTTATCTATTGTACGAGTCTGTGAAAAATAAATATGTAAAAAGGTTCGTTAGGGGTTGGACAATTTGGTGTCATTGTCCTACTCGTTTCTAGTTATGAATGAGTTGTATCTGTAGCGGCTATATGAGTATATCGTAATGCAGTCACGTACCACCGACCACTTGGTTTCCTTTACAATTTACTAACATCACATTAATGTCATAGATCTTTCAATTTAGTAGATGGGTATTCCCGTCAAATTTTATAGACACTAGCTAGCTGTGCCTGCGGATTTTATTTATTTATTATAACAAATTAATTATTTAGTTATAGCAATATGGATATTATATAAATGCAGAATACAGTAAATATAGAAGTCGATGTGCAACAGTGACACCTAGTGGTGAGTTAAAAAAGAATGGGTAGCATAAGTATGCATGATCAGGATTGATTTCTATCTTATTTAATTCTTTCATCATCGCGCAATAAACAATATTTTTCATGAAAAGATATTCGATATGTTTAAGATAGCTTATAAAATACTTTAATACAAAGGGACAAAATAATATAGTATTATTTATTTTCGTACATATGTATCGTGTTATGTATTTTAATGTTACATGTATACAATGCAACTGTTATAATAAGAATACCGTACTAAGGACATCCTGCCTACTCAAATAAGAGAATTACACAAACACATTGCAAAGTTTTAGTGTAAGTTAATCTATGACACAAATGCACTGCGTTGTTCTATTGTGTACGTTTACATGTCTATTTGTAGGTAACAATTGTTGGAAGTATTTATTGACTGCGTCATTCATGTCCGGCCTCCAGAGACCTTCCGGTGCGGTGAGGAGTACCGCTCGTTCGTGATTCATTCGTTTGAAACAGCTTTTATATAGTGAAAGTATAATGTAGGTGGGTATATCGAGGCTTACAAATCTATATAATACTAACTGAGCCCACGGTGTCGCACACGGTTATTATTCTCGTCTCGTAATCTTATTTTTGGTTATATTTTATGACTATTTAGTGTTGGTGATTATTGTCATAGCTTGCCAATTTCGGAATGACAAATATTTCCTGTATACACAATGTTACAAGAATGTTAAAAATAAATGAACATTTTATTTTATATATTCGTTTTTGAACTTTTTATTACCTATTAAAGACAAAATAAAATTAAAATAATTATATTAAAATAACATTTCAGTAATGATTAAAAATAAATACGACATTCATTCTTTTTTTCTATTTAAAAAATATTTTATTGGGAGTGATTATTATTTATTTCCCGTGACTATGGTTTGGACTAAAAACTAAAATTTACAAATTAGGTGATATTGAATTAAATGCAGTCTGTACATTATGAGGAATAGTGATATGCCCAGTATCATCGTTTGGAAAAGTAATGGATACACAATATAATCAAATGATGAATCCAAAACGTCCAGTGGTCGACAACCTTAATTTGTCACGTCACCGGACAGTCGCGTTAGACCACCAAAACCTTTGAAGGCTTCGAACAACAAAAAGATGAAAATGAGTAAGGAATGCGTCGATGCGTCCGCCAAAAAAGGCCGCGATGGAGTCACGGCCGCGTTATTTGACGGTTCCGCCATATTTTAAATGGTTCATTTCGACCATCACAAATTCTTAGGATTTAAGCCCGTTCAATTCGAACCGTGTCATTACTCGATTTGGTAGGAAAATGGACGACATTTTGAATAAAAAAATATATGAATTAGTCTACAGGCAGTAGTACTGTAAATTAAATTTTACAAAGAAAACTTTTTTAATAAAATTTATATTCACACTAGTGGCGTCCACGGCGTCACACGCGTTTGTTATTTGTTACGTTTTTTTGTAACAAATAGTTCAAGTTATAACGAAATTCATTTCGTTCAAGTTCGGGATCATCTTGTGTATATACAATTGCTTAAATGTTGGCAGTCCGGCATAGTAATCGGGACTGGCAATTGGTTACAGATCTCTCGGTTGTCGGAGTTGTTTTTAAAATACAGTGTCCTTACTGTTAGGTACACTTTACCGTTGTGCAATGAAAAAGTTGACGTGCTACAGCGCCCTCTACTGACGAGTTACAACAAATTGGTACAAAATTGTTTTTAGTGTTCTAACATATACATATATACTATACGTATCAATTTACATTGTCTAGCGGCTACCGGCGAGTTATAGTAAATTGTATACACCTTCTTTATAGAAAAAATAAGTGTGAACTTGTGACCACGCGATAGAAGTGAAAAACAACGTGTAAATGAATAAAATTAATATTTATATACGCACAATATATCTTGAAATACCATAGTAATTATATACAAAACATATATATAATACTATTTTATTATTATAATATGTAATAATAAAAGCGTAATTGTTTGGAGCTTGTCATACAATAAACGTTGTTGATGACGACTGGAGCCGAGTATACACGATTGAGTGCATCCTGACCCGAGCGTGTTCATTATGTCAAATCGAGGCGAGTAAACCCGATTCAGCGTCACCGGCACGAGCGTTCCCCTATTCAGTACGCCTAAAGAGATGTTAATTTTTTTTGATAATGAAATTTGAACATACCTATATAATTATAACCCAACCGTTGATTTTACATATTCAAAAATATTTTTCTAAGTAAGCCACAATACTTCCTTTTACAACAATAATCTTGCTGACAAATTCGTTTATATATTTGACTCATACCTCGGCGGTATGGAATTGCGAAATTTCTATTGCTATATTATTTTCGTTTCGATTTAAAAACGGCTATATAAATTAATATCATATGCGTAAAGGCTGTGGGAGTGGACATTGGCTAACGGTATCTAAATATATTGGTTATCAAAAATAATACTATACTTTAGAAACAAATACAAAGGTGTAATAATTTCGCCATTACCTAAAACGCGCTGAATACTATAATTAAAAGTAATCATCGAATAAATATTAAGATTATGGCGTTTGTTAATCTAATAAGTATTTAGATTTTATTCAAACGTATCTTACAAAATAATGACACTAATATTAAGTTTCTACAAAACAAAACAAATATCATCAATAGATATTATAGTGGACGCTACTTCGCACATCGATATCGATTGATCGATTGTCGTGATTACAGGTTAATCTGCAACATATTTTAATTAATTTATTGCTAATTATTATATTTATACTAGCGGGCCTGGCGGACGTTGTTCTGCCTTGATAATAAAAGAAAATCCTAAAAGTCAACCGCAGCGCCACCAACCGCCGCCGCCCCCTTCTGTCCCAAGCCGTTCTGCGTGTACTCGGGGCACAGCTCCGACCTGCTGGACGTGTCCTGGTCCCGGAACTACTTCATCCTCTCCAGCTCGATGGACAAGACGGTCCGGCTCTGGCACATCTCCCGCGGCGAGTGCCTCTGCTGCTTCCAGCACATCGATTTCGTTACAGCCATCGTCTTCCATCCGAGAGACGACAGGTACTTCCTCTCCGGCAGCCTCGATGGGAAACTCAGGCTCTGGAACATTCCGGATAAGAAGGTAACTCTATTTAAAAAAAAAAACTGTATTCGATATACATATATATAACTAATCTGTCCGTGTGTATGTGACTAAGCTTCTCCTAAACGGCTGGACAGATTTTGATGACATTTTTTGTGCGTTCGGATGGATTCAAAATCGATTTAGGTTCACAACTGGATCCGGTAGATCCGGTTGATTTACTATCAACGTAAGACAACGTTCGCCGGGCTTGCCGCTCTATATATATATATATATATATATACTAGCGGGCACTGCGGACGTTGTCCCGCCCTGATTATAAAACAAACCTTGACAAATTATATACCAAAATGTTCCTCATGAATCACTTTATGCACTGGTGAACACCGCATGAAGATCCGTTTAGTAGTTTTTGAGTTTATCGCGAACAGACAGAGACAGACGCGGTAGAGGACTTTGTTTTATACTATGTAATGAAATAGGCAATAGGGAAACTAACTCCCTCCTCTGTTTTCAGTTGATTTTCTTCATTCTTTTTCTGTTTTGTAGCTACTGAGAAACTTTAGTGTTACCAATTAAAAAAAGTTGTTTTAAATTTCTTCACAGTCAAGTTCGACAAGTGGACGACCACTCGTATACATACAAGTTAATCGCTTTGCTCGTTTCACCAATAAGAAATTATTTAAATAAAATTCATCTGTTTTTTGTATCCATAATGTCTGCAGTTGAACTCTGTTTAATAAAAGTTAATACAGTCAATTTATCACCTCCAGGTGGCGGTATGGAACGAAGTAGACGGGAAAACGAAACTTATAACCGCCGCCAATTTCTGCCAGAACGGTAAATTTGCAGTTGTCGGTACTTACGATGGACGCTGCATCTTCTACACCACCGATCAACTGAAATACCACACTCAGATCGACGTCAGATCCACTCGAGGGAAGAACTCCACCGGGAGGAAGATCAGCGGAATCGAACCCATACCCAATGACGACAAGATCCTGGTCACCTCAAACGACAGCCGGATAAGACTCTACGACCTTCGGGACTTGAACCTGTCCTGCAAATACAAGGGATATGTGAACGTTTCCAGTCAGATTAAAGCCTCGTTTTCTCATGACGGGAAGTATATAGTAAGCGGATCGGAGAACCAGTGTATATATATATGGAAGACTTATCATGATTATTCGAAGTTCACGTCGGTGAGACGCGATAGGAATGACTTCTGGGAAGGCATCAAGGCTCATAACGCTGTGGTGACTTGTGCTGTCTTCGCTCCGAAGCCGGACCATATGATAAGGATGATAAATGAGAGGGAAGAAGAAGCGAGGCTTGCAAAGAATGGACCTGATGATAGAGAAGATGAAGTGGTAAGTCCTAGTCACTTGGCTCTTATAGTAGTAGTCAATTCATAAAAATCATCAAGCAATTGCTATAATACATCATCTAAATATATAAAAATCCAGTGCCATGATGGTTGTCCATGATGAGATCCGAAACTACTCAACCGATCTTCATGAATTTTCGATGAATGACCTCAATATTTTTTAAATTCAAATTAAACGTTTGTCAATGTTGATTATTGTTATTCGTTTCATTAGTCTCGAACAGATGGCGCCTTAAATTAGTTCGTTGACAGAAAACTGTAGTACCGACTGTTATAGATATCTCATAGATGGCGTTACGTTTTAATTTTGGATTTCTTATTCAATAACTGAGCCACAGTAACGCGTGGACGAGTCCGCTAGTTTATATGTAAATAAGTAGGCGAAGACAACACTTTCGTACGTTTTTCTTCTCTATTTATCAACCGGTTTTTTTTCTTCATTTTTGTTTAATAACTGTTGACGAACGTTATTGTTATCAATAAAATTAATTTGGAAATAGTCATTTTTTTTCCAATACTATCGATGAATTCGAAATGAAGCCTTCATTTATAAGAGCTTATTCTTCATGATTCACGATCGGTAAGTTAATAATATCTGTACAATGCTAAATTCCATTTTGATTATTTTAAAAAATTACATACAATGCACATAGTAATGTCTGTATATTATCACTTGAAGCAAAATCTTTGTACTCCTAATTCTTACTACTTTTTGAAAACACGCTTTACATATACCACGTGAATGTTTAGACAGTAGCAATATTTATGAAGGACACTCTGCACTCGATTCTCGTTCTAAATCAATTAAAAAAAGAGGTGCTTAATATTTGACCTTATTATCAAACTTATACTGAATCCTTTAAAGCGTCTATGTTAAAGCA
Source organism: Antheraea pernyi (assembly GCA_015888305.1). NCBI lineage: Eukaryota > Metazoa > Arthropoda > Insecta > Lepidoptera > Saturniidae > Antheraea > Antheraea pernyi. The sequence goes on along the minus strand of MU160411.1, from coordinate 66,397 downwards.
CAAATAAAAAATATTAAATTCCATAATGATACAAATTATACAATAAAATTAATTATGTATTTGCATGGTGAGCGCACGACCATGCTGCCACTTCGTATCAATGTAAGTAAGTAACAAATTAAATCAAAGCTTCATTATCTGTAGTGCCTTCTATCAGCTAATTTGGAACTTAAATAACACAGGAAATATTATTAGTAACTCTTTATTATAAGTTACATCATCAATAAATGCCCTTTTAAATTCTCATATGATGTATTTATTTTTAACTTAATCGCTATCTCTTATAACGCCAAAGAAGTTTTACTTCAATCGCGTGTGACGGTTAACACGCACTCATTTTTTGTTTCTTGGTTTATATGTGTATGTATATACCAAATTGATATCAACTACTCCCATACTTGCGGCGATGCCTGAAGCACGACATCGTATGCTGGTCCATATTTTTCTTCTGGTATTTGACCTTCACTCTGAATTCTTCGTTTGTAATCTCCCTCAGAAGATGTTGGTTCTGGTTCTAAAGGAGTGTTATTATTTCTTCATCTGTGTTAAATGTCAAGACATCCTTGACTATAACAAGGGGATCTTTGTTTCTGACCTCCTCGATCTTTAGTTTTGGAGCCATCTTCTATATTCTTGTTGCTATTTCATCTATATCCTCTTTTATGCAACATCCGACCACAACATTTAATCTTCCACCTTCCTTATCCTATCCATCCGGAGTTCAGTTGTGTTTGTGTCCTCGGCGGCCGGCCCTGATCTTTCCTAGGCCATCACCGCTTGTGTCCTGTTCTAGGCCGGAAGATATTATTACTTAATACATAGACTGAAGGATGTGCTTCATCTTTTTTCAGAGAGAGGTCTGTTTGTTTTTGAATAGCTCAAATAGGCAATGAATTAGACGTTGAGAAATTAAAAGTGAAGCTGGACAAGTTTTCTTCATTTACATTTAATATTAGTACATAGTTTAAGAATTCGTCTTCCAAATAATTATTTGTAAAACCATGATTATCGATTTAGTTTTCTGGATTTAGGATTTTAAAATTTAAGTTTTGATATTTTTAAGGGCAAATATTTTTGTCCCTATGATTTCGCCAATAAATCGGAGAGTTTTATCCGATCACTTTCTTATTGTCTATGCCTAAATCTTCTAGCACGCCCAGAGACCAGACCACGTGCCACGTGGTTTCCCAGTATTTCCGAATATCTCGGGTACTACCGGTACGAAAATTTTCTGTTTTGGCTCAAATATGAGGAACATTACCCTCTCCCTTTTGGCTAGATAAAACCACCACCTCGTCGATCTTGTTTCTGCGCCACACGCACTTTTGTCTTAATTTTTTTGGTTTTTCGACCGTAACTTTACGAAAAACTTTTCACAGCACAAAACCAGATGCACTGAAATCCTCACATCAGCGCGCTTGTAACGGTGTATCACAACCCGATATCGGAACACATTTTCTATTTTTCTTGATTTTCATAACACGGACCATTTAATATCTGGACTCCCCGCGACGGCACATCGAATAACTACTAATTTACTAAAATAGGTATACATTTATAGTCCAATTTATTTATCAATTGATCTTTAATTAAATCAACTTAATTTTTCTGTTGTCTTAGAATAGAATAGTTTATAAAATTAGTGCAGCTTAAGATGGTAAAATATTTAGAGGAAGATTTTCTCTTAATTCCAACATTACGAATACATCTAATGATACTTGGTGGCAGATTTTCATCTCCCCTTTATCCGTTTTCCTTTACCGAAAACTAAACGAAACTATTTATTTAAACTAATATATAAAACTGACTTGAATAAATTAGTTTCTCATTAATAACGATAATATACGCTTATATTGCAATAAGAATATACAATACTGTTGTTAACGAGTTCACGTGTCGGCACTAACTTGTAGTAGTTTCTTTTTTATATATACAGTATGGGAACAACCTTCCTATGTTTACGGTTCTCATATTAGTGCTCTACATTTCGCACTTCACTCGCTGAGTTCAAACAATAGTAGCCTTGCATCAGTTCGTGCTTAAAAATGTTACGTTAATAGTAAACAAAGCATTTAACACGGTACCTGTTTTAGTAGATAATTTCGACACGCGATATATGCAATTTAATTACAAACTCTATAAATTATTAATCCTTTATACAACTGTTATAGTTTAAGCAAATGGATTGAGAAGACTTAACAATTTTAAAATAGCAAGAAAAAATGTGATTAAAATGGAAGACTTCAGCTTTATGAGATGTATAAGCAAGAGTAGAAAGCAAATATATTTGCAATTCACACAGCTTGTTTACGTCGCGGGGCGTTCCAATCCCTAACTACTTCGTATTTTCACACCAGCTTCCCATTTCAGCAGAATCGTTCTTGTTTTTATTTTTACGCACATCATTAAGGAAACGCTTGTTATAAATATTTTAAGCATCCCTATCACATTTAGAAAGAAAATACGTACAATTAATCTTTCTTATTGAAATAAATGTGAGAAACAGATGGACTAGACATAATATATGTATATCCCAAATAAATTGTATCTATTATGTGTATATTTACATACGTTTTTACCAACGACCTACAATATTTCAGGTTAATTTTAGTAAAATATTGTCCAATTTTTTATATTCAATGCTATTTGGCCCGGGTAAAATTGCAAGTTTACAAACACATCAATTTAATGAATTCGCTTACCTCCTTTATTATTTTACAATGTGGACTTATAATTTTAAATTTGGGACTTAATTAACTAATTGTACAATACTTACATAACTACTTTAACTCATCAGTGGATACTTCTTTAATTGTAGGTACTTTGTTTTGTTCCTTGCAACACGCATTTTTTTTTAAAACTCCAGTATAAAAAATGTTTTTATTTAATCATTGCATTGTTTCATTAATTAACTTCTTGCCGTTATTAATTCAATGTGTATATAATGAAAAGGAAATCATGTTAAACAAAATGATCCTGCATTTATATTGATTATACGTATATACGAATATATTTTTAAACATTAATATTTTAATGAATAACACTTATTAACAAAAAAAAACATATTACCAGGTCGCCGATTTCGTTCAAATTATACTTATAAAGTTTATTGTGTGAATGTGTGTGTGTAGTTGGAACAACATTTTTTTGGTAAAAGTACACTGTTTAAATAGAGGTCCATATTAAGAGAGGGTGTGATCTGTAACCGAGCCCAGCCATTACGGTTCAGCTAGCCGTGGGAACCTACCCACTCTGAATTATTAACAAAAATATTGACCCGCTGGCTACTTAAGGGATTTGACCACTAGTTGTTTGCTTTGCCAGTTTGCCGCTCCCAACAAATACAGGGACGCGACGTGTCTGAGACTATTTTCAAAGTTTATGGGAAAACTTCGGACGAGAGACACTCGGGAACGGTCAATAGTTTAAGTTTGATGTTATTACATCAGAAAATATTGAACTTGATGTTGTCATGTATTAGGTTAGATTCTTATATATGCTTAATTTGTATTAGTGTCTATACAGTGAGGTTGTAGTAACGATTTCTGTAAGTCAAACACGTTCTTTAAGAGTTGGACTCTTCTTTAGGCGCATTGAGAGGTATTTTTGGCAGGAGACACATTTGTGATTTCGTATCCTGACACCCTACGTCAGCATTATCGGCTGTATTGCGCTTGAGCGGTTTGCGTCAGACTAGCGACGCGTAATATAGAGACCTCTGTTCATGTAATATTGGTATTTTGCAACTAATCATACGTTTGATTTATTAATAGATTTAAAAAAATGTACGTATATATTATTACTAGCTGGCCCGGCAGACGCTATCCCGCCCTGACTATAAAAAAAACCTTCACAAATTATATACGAAACCCTTCCACGTGAATCACTGTATCCACTGGTAAAAACCGCATGTAGTTCAGTAGTTTTTGAGTTTATCGCATTCACACAGATAGACAGACGCGGTGGGGGACTTTGTTTTATACTATGTAATGATAATTATTGCTCCGAGTGCCAATAGATATGAAAATCGTACTAATGTTAATCATTTCAATAAACAAATTCTGAAATTTAAATATTGTCTTTAACTCTATTTTTAATATGAAAATTCAAAATAGAACACATTTATTTCATTGTTTTGAGTTTTTACTTCTGTCGGCAGTTCGTATGACTGCCTCAACTTTGTTTAAACTGTTATTTATTACGGTTTATTGTTATTTTCATGTCCATTTATATTGAGAGAATACTTACAAATTATTAAAAAGTTACATAACAAAAGAGAATTATATGAATTATTTACTGACACTAGACCATTTTTTGGGCATAATTACACAACGTAACAATTCAATTTTTAGCTAAGTTTTGTATAGTATTTAGTAGTAAGTAAGTGATCTTATAGTCGATAAGAATTAATATGTATTCAACATTGAGACACAAAAATGACGTGAGAATACAGATAATATTAATATTCATTCGACTATTAAAGAGTAACATATAACAAAACGTAATTGTTCCAGTAAGAGTTTATGCAATATTTTCGACTAGCGGGCACGGCGGACATTGTTCCGCCCTGATAATAAAAAAAACGTTAAAGTTAGACATAGGCTGTCCGTGACTTTTTTGTAGGCATTATCAAGCTCTACAACTTTTCTCTACAACTCAATCATATATCTCTCATCGTTAAGGCAGCGTTCGTAAGAAACGTTTTCGTACGACCGTTTTTTCTCCGACTTACTTTGCTAATCCGACTACCATAAACTCTCCATTTTTCGGGTTAATATACAGCCTATGACACTCACAAATAACGTGGCTTTCTACCCATAAAAATATTTTTAAATCAATTTAGTAGATATATAGATATTACCTCACAAACCCACAAACTTTACCTCTTTATAATATTACTATAGAGTGGTATAGATAACTGAACCTGAAACAGGAAAACAATTACGTTTCAAGTACAATAACCTTATAATTTTACAGTTAGAACGACGTATTAATGACAGCAGTGCAGTGGCGTTCTCAGCAATATAATGACGTCCGCAGCTAACGTTCGCCGCTAATCCATTAATTAACATTGCAAAGTTTAATTGGGCGAGTTCACGTGAACGCAGATACCATAACAAAACTACTTATTTGATTTTTTTAAGCATAAAAAAAGGTAATAAAACAATTACCTATCTACGTTATTACTATCTATAATTATAACATTTTAAATGAAGACTTCTCAGACATTCATAGTGAGGTGAGAAGATTAAAGTGGTCTTTTGTTATAGAAAAAAAAGTGTCGGGGTAGTCATAAGGACTGTAACAGAATTGAAACCGTGTTCTGTTTTGAATTTTTAAATTAATTATAATGTGAATTATTTAAATTATAATCCTCCTCATCGATTTCGATGACGGCGACTCCAAAACGTTTCATATCTTTCGAGCGTGGGCCCTAATGTGACTTGCGAAACCAAACTTGCTCGAAAAAAAAAAAAAGGAGCGGCCATGCAATCCGTCCGAGCTACGAGATGGTTAGCTCAGCACGCGGCCCCTGCACCTCGCTACTCGCTCCGCGTAATTATCGCTGTTATCGATAACAATAAACTGTTATACATATACTGTTACTGTCTTGTATTGTTATACCCAAATACTGAAAGGATTAATAAGTTCAGAACTAGCCGATGCTTGATTTCTTGCAATAATAATGATGGTTTAAAGGAGATTTACTTCGCTCGACAACTTAATGATTTTTTTGCTGACCGCTACGTATGTCTTATAATATGTTTTGTTTATTTTTTAAATATACTAATTTTGAAAGTATTTTGAGGGAGTAGATAATTGAAATATATAGTGTGTGTATTCTAAGAATATAAATCGGAAGTTAGTGATTTTTATCAGTTAAAATAAAAAAAAAGTCGAGGCAGTCATTACGACTGCCGATTGAAGTGAAAACTCAAAACAATGGAATAATTAGTAAATTTAAATTATTAATATTACTCTGGTTTTGACATCTATTGATACTCTGAGCGATACTTATATACATTTTTGTACAGGTTACTAATTAATCAAACATAGGATGGGCTGCCCGAGCTCAAAATAAAATACCAACATTACATGTATACAGGACGCTATACTAAGCATCGTGAGTTTGGTGCAAACGCTATACCTCATCGATGACGCAAAACCATAGGATTTTCCCCTATCAAAAATCAATCAATTTCACTTCAAAAATATTATACGTAGTCCTCCTCATCGATTTCGATGACGGCGGTTCCAAAACGTTTCATTTCTTTCGAGCGTGGGCCCTAATGTGACTTGCGAAACCAAACTTGCTCTTGAAAACCCGATCACATACTGAGCAGTGGAGCTGGCCATTTTGATTGTATGTATACGTGTAAGAAGGTTTCGGCCTATCTTTTAATACTTGGCGTTTTTCGTCAATTATTTGCAAACGGTTATCCTCAAACCTTGCAGCACTTTTAATGGTAGATGGTAGAGATTTTTTAGATGATAGAGTGCCAAGACGACCGATGTATAGCGAGATCCTCCCAACACGTATGATCAACACTGCAAGCGTTCAAATGCCTTTTAAACACATCCTTATAACGCAAATACTGACCACCGTGCTTCCATTTACCCATTACCATAAAATGTAAGAAAACAATTATCTATCTACGTTATTATCTATAATTATAACATTTTAAATGAAGACTTCTCAGACATTCATAGTGAGGTGAAAAGATTAAAGTGGTCTTTTGTTATAGACAAAAAAGTGTCGGTGTAGTCGTAAGGACTGTAACAGAATTTAAACCGTGTTCTGTTTTGAATTTTTAAATTAATTATAGTGTGAATCATTTAAATTACATAATTTGTACATTTCTATTATTAACATTAATCTCTCTTTCATATCTATTGGCACTTCGAATAATTATTATATATTTACTTTTTATACAGTTTATTTTATCAAACATATGATAGGCTGCACAATTTTTGAAGGTGGTAGAGCCACGCTGTAGCTATTACTAGTTTCAGCATGAATGGGTCGGCTCGTCCGGGGTAGTACCACCCTCTCACAGAACACCTACGTGAAATAACTATGCTTGCATTGTTGCGTTTCGTTCGGTCAGTGAGAGCGCCGGAGGCCCACCTCCTTTCCCCCTTTTCTCCCACTAGCGCACTATCGAGGAAGACAACGTTCTCATTTAAATAGTTTCCACGGTTAGATACCGAGCCCCGGCTCCCGGGTTAATAAATCACTCGAGATCGCGGACCGCTATTTAAAAAGTTAAGCTGAAATGTTCCGGTTTTATTCCCTTGATAAACTCGCTACCTACTTGGGCACTAGTTAAGAAAGTGCACTAGTTAAGGATGAAGCTGTTAATCTAGTAATTTTATAACATACTAGCTGCCCCGGCCACCCGTTGCTGTGGCTCAATTATGGAGTCAATTTCGTAGTTGGTAGAGCCATGCTGAAACTGTTACTAGTTTCAGCATGAATGGGTCGGCTCGCCCGGAGCAGTCCCACCCTCTCACAGAATACCGACGTGAAGTAACAGTGCTCGCATTGTTGCGCTTCGTTCGGTCAGTGAGACTGCCGGAAGCCCACCTTCCCTCCCCCTTTCCTTACCCTTTCTCCCCAAACACAGGCTGGCAACGCACTTGCGACTCTCTTGGTTTTGCTAGTGTCTATGGACGGTGGTGATCACTTAAGGTGACCTACCTGTTCGTTTGCTGTCTTTTGACATAAAAAAAAAACAATCTCAATACAAAATATCAATATTAGATGTACACAGGCTCTTATACTACGCAAGTTCGACGCAAGCGCAATACAGTCGGTCACGGTTACTAGCATGCCATGACGCGAAATTATAAATTTATCTCCTGCCAAAAAACTACGACTCAACGCGGTTTTCAGTTTTCACTTCTATAACATTGGTTTTCCAATTCTTGATGTGATAATAAATGTTTGTTTTATGTTTTTGCCCCTTTATCATCTCATTATTTGCCATGAACTTGTTCTTACCGAGGAGAGTGCAGATTACAGACCACTTAGCGGAAGAATCGAAATAATGAGTGATAGTTAATATTTTATAACACAGGAGATGACCAATTTACCAGACTTTAACCAGACCGTACTACCAATAAATTGAATTAGTCCTGACGACAACTTATATTCCGACCTTCGCTCTTACAATCTTACGTATATCTTTTAATAAACTATTGAACTTAAATCAATTTCTTTAATCACCAAATCATTTATTTATTCTAAAATAGTACTTTTACTTTAGAAAATCCATGTCTATTTTTATTTGCACTTAAGCTTGTTTATATTACAATTGGATGGATATAATTTAAAAAAAGATTGCGTGTATCAGTATGTACATGTTGAGGAAGTAAAACGGCTTGTATATATTAAATCATAAATGTAAATGCTCATAAACTATATACTATACGTAGTCTCGTAGTTTAAATACTTAACTATACATTTACTAATTTTTGTATACTACAATACTACTAGAATCAGACCCAGAAAGTCGTGGTGGTTTGACCGGTGGAATATTATTTCGATGTCCGCAGGTTCGAACCCCGGCATGTACTAACGAATTTTTCGGAATTCGCGTACATTTACAAATTTCAATTGGTAACACTATCGGCTGACGGTGAAGGAAATTATCGTGAGGAAACCTGAACTTGCGAAATGTACTTGTAGTACTACTGTATGTGGGAAAAATATAGAACTGTGGATTTCTCAGAGTTCGAAATCGCCAATACGTCATGGGCTGGCGTGGTCATTATGCCTTTCCTCATACCTTCCTTCGGGAGTAGGTCTATGGCTCTGCAGTGGGTCTCTTATAGGCTGATGATGATGATGATGATGTTTTGTAGGTAGTAGAGCCACGATGTAGTTATTACTAGTTTCAGCATGAATGGGTCGGCTCGCCCGGGGTACTACCACCCTCTTCACCGACGTGAAGTAACAGTGCTTGTTGCATTGTTGCGTTTCGTTCGGTCAGTGAAAGCGCCGGAGGCCCACCTCCTTTCTCACTTCCCCCATTCCCTTCTCCTCCCTTGTCCTCAATACACAGGCTGGCAACGCACTTACGACTCCTCTGGTGTTGCTAGTGTCCTATGGGCGGTGGTAATCACTTAACATCAGGTGACCATCGTTTGCCTCTTTTTGAAATAAAAAAATGACACATATACATACACACAAATACACAAATATATACTTACCTTACGTTTAACACATACCGCAAATTGTTCCCTATCGTGCCATACGAATATTCACTTCACAAAAGTTCTCACTGCTATTTTTCCGCAAGTACGTTCACAAAATATTTCTACTTTTGACAAAGTAACTTTTACTATTACGTAAGTGAGCTGTCTCTCATAGTGTAGTGAATATTAACTATACTCATGCGTCAATACTCCAAGTGAATTCATTAACTCTTAGTACGAAATTATGAAGGTGTGCGGGTACGGCTCACGTTGCATCGTTATCATTAGTAATCGCGTAGTTGTGATGAGTACTGGCAATCATCCAATTGATTCCACCGGTACTGAGCGGATTGCCTCATTATCCAATAAACGTGCCGCCGGCGCCCAAGATACATCACTTTACATAATGCGACATAAGTACATGCGCTTGCTAAGAATTTTCATCTTACCATTACATCCTTTTTTATTTCAAACTAGTTTATAAATGTTTTGCAATATGATATTATATTTATTGAAATTTAATTTAGATATTTTATGTCCAGTTTCTATTTTATCATTGAGGTTTCTGTCTAAATTAAGAATTAATAAAGCACTCACATTTAATAGAACAGTTAGAAGTTTTTTTTTTTCGTAAGTTTATAGTTTTTACAGGATTATGGAAACTCTGCAGAACTATTCTATTGAGGATATTTTAGCTTACATAGAATTTTTTGGGTACTCACATTTAATAGAACAGTTAAAGTATACATTGTCGTAAGTTTACAGTTCTTGAAGAGTTACGGCAATTGTTCAAAACTATTCTGTTGAGCAAATTTTAGCTTATATAGAATTTTAAACTATAATTTGTATCAACACTTTAAGCAACTTTTTTTAAACACAATGCAAGTTATAAGCTTTCTTCCTTTTACGCTATTAACTTTTATTCTATGTCGTCTTTGTATCTGTCTTCCTCCTGATAAGATTTCTGTTGTTGTCATGTTATATTGTTACTGATATTACTAACTATACTAGCTCTCTTACTAAACTTTTTTTCGGGGGCTCCTTTCAACACGACTTATATTAGATTAAACAAATTTTTGGTAAGTTTACACTACATTATCTCCTGGACTGTCCAAAACCATAAGGATTTAAGCTCCAGACAAACGAACATCGATTTTATGATAGACTGGTCGACAGACCATTGACGTAAGTTAAAAAAAAACTATATTTATTAGAATTAGAGAGAATTAGAAGAACTACATTAGAAATATGAAGAATAACAAATTATGTAATTCAAAATTATTATTCTAAAAATTTAGCTTCTAATACCTATAAAAACACAATTCACGATTTTGGGATCTGTGTATTTAAAAATCAGCCGAGAAGTTAATCAAATAAATTCGTCTGTGTTAGATACAATATTGACACTATCGATTATTTATTTTATCTGACGTCATTTGAGGCAATTTCTAATCTACAAAATACTTATGAGTTATTTAACAGTTTACTTATAGCGAAATAGCCATAAACGAACGATAAATGTAATACTGCCGTGTCTACCAAGTCTAATGTGAATGTGTGACAAATGGCGCCAAGACGTCGTCCGCGGCGGAAGGACAGACCTTGATTAAACCCGTTTGGATTTTTTTTGTTTTAATATTTCAAAAACAAATTCTCCAAAGAAATAAATAACATAATTTATGACCCATGTTTAATACTCTAAGATTGAATTTTCTTTACTCCAGACAATCTGCCAAAGTAACATAAAATACCCAATTGGTATTGGAAAAATATGTAAACAGAAAAACATAACTGGTTAATTTATGTTATTTATTTGCAACCCCAACATAATTTACACTAGGAGAATACATTAACGTATATCTATATTATAATAAAACTGTAGCAAGGTCAAATCTGTACATTAAATATTTTTTGAAAATTTTGATCGGGGTAGGCTTTGTTATCGATATAGAAGCCAAAACTAACCCTTTTAAAATTTTTGTCTGTCTGTCATCTGAATTATTTAAATTTCATAATTTGGAAATTTAAATTATTATCTTTAGTATCGATTTCACATCTATTGGCAGTTCGAATAATAATTATATACTTTTATTATACAGTTCATTACTTCATTAATATGGGCTGCACAATCTCAGTATGATGTACACAGGCTGATGTCTGTGAAGTTGGCATACAAAGATATCGGAATCGTGAAACAAAAATGAGTTCTGATATTCAAATCAATAGTTCTGGAGTTCCTGAAATTTAGGAAAATAGTTCTGCATATTTCCAGGATAACGGACGAAAGTAAAAAAAATGTAGTTCATGATATTCTTGACGAATTTTGGTAAATTTTCTTTGTGCTATATATAGCAGACAGATTAGCTAAAAAATTAAGCTATATTTCCATATGCTACTTACTCAAGTTTTGTGGACCATAAAAAAATATATAGGTATATGTTAGAATATCGTTATAGTCCACTGTATTATTATTATCTTTTTTTGTACATTTTTCACATCCTAACTAACATGATATTATAAATGCGAAAGTAAGTATTTTTGCTTGTTATTATTTCACGCTTTAACTGATCAACCGATCATAATGAAACTTACCATAAACGTTGTTTAGAATACCGAACGGGTGTAAGCCACCTTTCATCCAGAAAATAATGTACTGTTGCTGAGGGATAGATCAAATCCACATTAACGCGAAGTCACCAACAAAAGCTAGTTTTTAATATAAAACATTATGACAGTAAAATATAGTTTTAGACTATCTCTTGATTAATGAAAAAATCAATAACGTTGGTACTCGAATAAATCCACTATGGAGAAGGACTACACAGACTATTTTTTATGGGCAGCATATTTACGAGTAAAATAATTTCAGTTCATTCTTAATTGTTCTCGCGAAACGTGTTATCAATATCATGAACAACTAACATACAAATAAAAGGAGATTTATCCTTTTTATTTTATGTATTAATGAAAAATATACTAGGAATAAAAATGTTATTAAGTAATATGGTTAGTAAAGGGTAACATTTTCAGGCGGAGCAAATATGTTATGCAGTCTTGTGCGTGTTTTCGTATTTCGCTGCGGGCCAGGAACAAAAGAAAGCGATATTGGAACAGGCCGCCCGTGTGCCTCTCGCGTCCGCTACACCAGCGACCTCAACAACACCAATTAATGTCCTTCCGGCAGCCAGTACAAGTCCTCAGGTAAAAACCAAGCTATACTCATGATTCTTTAATTTATAAGATTGCAATATCGACATTTAGAATGTTACGTGAACAAAAATAATGATTTATCCGTGATTTAACTTAATATACAAGGGCGGCAAGGAAGGAGGCACAGGGCACAATTTAAAGGTGTGCTGTGCTAGCTAATTTAATAAAATATTTGTGTTACAATGTATATATATAACTTTACCAGTCTGCACGTTGTTTTCCAAACTTTCTGAAGGATATTTGTTATAAAGGCGACTGATTAGAAATATGTTAAATATTTTTTCAGTATGAATTAATTTATTCAAATAATATATTGATAGCTATAAAAATTATAAATAATGCTTTGAGATGTTGTTAAAAAAATCGTTAGTTGTCAACTCATTTTATATACGGGTAGTAGACCAATGTTATTCTGGAATCTTTAGCATATTAAAATTATATGTAATACTTTTAGTAATAAAAAAATAAACTCGTATGTTAACTGCATAAAAATACATGCGGCAAGCTGTTATATAACAATGAACAATGATATATGTGTTGTGGTTAAGTATAAAATTAATGGAGTAGTAATATTATTATATTAACCGGCAGCCCGAAAGGAGATCGCCTGAAGTTCGAAACAGTGAGATGAGTACGGGAGAAGGTCGATCTTTAAAAGATCCTGGAGGGGGTATAGACCCAATGGCAGTTGGTGAACAGAGTAGGGGAGCGCCGCGCGGTGGTCCTCAACGCACAGGGAGTTTACCGCCGCGACGTCCACCCCCGCCTCTGCCCACATCCGCACCCCCCGCCGGCGCTCAGCCTTCCCCCCACTCGAGTCCACAACGTCCACCACAGCAGCGGTTGTCGCGAGCACACTCGCAGGCAGCCCCGCCGCGACCTCATGATCCTCCACTCGTAAGTTCATATAAAAACCCAACACGCACAGTCTCGTATAAAAGTAGCGCTCACAACCGGCCACAAAAACTCCCCAACATACACGTGGATATATCGTATATTTATATTATGCGATTAACTTGTGATTTTGCAAATTCAACCTTACGTGAAGGATTTAAAGTTGTTTTCACAATGACGCAAGACTATTTGAAATTATAGGTGGTAGAGCCACGCTGAAACTATTACTGGTTTCAGAATGAATGGGTCGGCTCGCCCGTAGTACTACCACCCTCTCATAGAAAACCAACGTGAAGTAACAGTGCTTGCATTGTTGCGTTTCGTTCGGTCAGTGAGAGTGCCTCGCCGCCTTACCCCCAAAGGGTGGCAACGCCCTTGCGACTTCCCTGGTGTCTATGGACAGTGGTGATAATTTAACATCAGGTTACCCACCTGTTCGTTTGCCTCCTGTGACATTTTTTTTTCAATTGTGTGCATATTTTATGCGTCAGGTTTTGAGACAATGAATGTGCATCTTTGATTTTTATATACATCAATGGTCTAGCATATATTTAGGTCCTTTCCTTCTCACTTATACTAAAATAAAGTTACATTTAGATCTATATAGTTACTTCTTGTTTTATTATATGCTCTAATAACCTCTTCTTTTTTGGATTACATGATACCATTTAAAGAAACTTCTACTAAAATCGATTGATTAGTCCCATCATCAGTAGCTATACTCGTATGAATTAATATTGTAGTGTGCCGTCGTCTAACTTAAGAATGGTAGAACTCGTGTAGAATTGGACAGTGGAAGCATCACCGCCATCCCTATGGCAACGCTCTCACAAATTAATTCTCATAAAAATCGTTTGAGATATATGCTTATATTAAACCTGTGAAGTTCATAAATTCTCTTAAAAAGGATCAATAACATAATTTATAAGGCATTCTTATTTCTGTCGTAAACATTGAAATAAATTTATAATTACCTTAGATTTACTTATAATAAAGAATATGTGTATTTTTTCTGCAGATTCCACCAAGAACGCTAGTAACATCTGTTCGCCCTACTGGAATTCCGCCCGCACTTCCTCCACGGCAGCTTTCAGCCGCGGCCGATTTAAACGTCACCTCAAGGTTAGTTTATTAGTTAAAAGATAAACAAGTCAAGTTTTAAATACGCATATAAGCAGTAGCATTTTATTAAATACATATTAGATATATGCAGTAGCAATTAGCAGTGACAAAGTGTGCCTCCATAATACTGTGGATTACTGCCGTTTGGATACATTTCCAAATATGTATACAAAGTTAAGTCTGTTACAAAGCCGGCGTCTTTTTGCCTTTAGGGGGTGATCGGCATATCAAACAAAATCTTCTTATACAATTGATAAACAAGATCAATTAAAAACGTAACTATAATAAACCATCAGCTCTCTAAGATATTTCGAACAAAATATACATATTACACATACTACTACTAAACTATATCATTTGCTGTTATTGTTGATCGAAGCATTTGCTAATGGAATACATTTCATTTCTAGCCAGTCAAATCTATATTAATATTATAAAGAGGTAAAGTTTGTGAGTTTGTGACGTTGTAGGAGGTAATCTCAGAAACTACTGGTTTGATTTGAAATATTCTTTTAGTATTATATAGCTAATTTATCGAGGAAGGTTATAGGCTATATATCAACGGTAAGAACAATAGCAGCGGAACACCGATGAACAATATTTCAAAATCGGGGTTTTTTCTTCTTTGAGAGCTTCTGCTGTGTGTTAACGTTAGTCCTAAGTAGGTATTCCACGCGAACGAAGTCGCGGACAGAGGCTAGTACGTATATAAATACGTACAGTTAGAAAGGAGATCTTGTACAAGTGCAACCATATTAGCGATGATTACTATTTATTGCATGATAGAGCAAATAGGACAGGACTACCGACAGAAGTGTAAACTCAAAACAGCGGAATTTAAACTGTGTTATCTTTTGAATTTTTAAATTAATTATAATCTGAATGATTTAAATTTCATAATTTGGAAATTTAAATTATTATCTTTAGTATCTATTTCACATCTATTGGTAGTTCGAATAATTATTATATAGTTTTATTATACAGTTCATTACATCATTAATATGGGCTGCACAATCTTAGTATGATGTACACAGGCTGCTATACTACGCGCCGCAAGTCCAACGCAAGCCGCGCAAGCGCAGTACGGTCGGTCACGATTACTAGCATGTCATGACGTGAAATTATAAATTTATCTCCTGCCAAAAAAATACCTCCTAACGCGACTAAAGATAACATTAACTAAATGTTTTTTGAAATAGCTAAAGTGTATTATTGCTTACAACGTATATATATTTTCCCAAGCCGAGGTGTGCCGTGCACCATTAAGCTAGTTGTCAAATAAAATCGGATCAGTGCCTTAAGCGCTCGCCTTAGTAGTCCGGTGAAGCTGTTAAGACCTTGCTAGGTCAATAGCATAGTCATTTCGAAAAAAAGGTATATATATTTATATTATTGCTATTTGACATAAATTGACCAGCGTTATCCAAAACAAAGTATATAAATAACCAAATTACCTGATTTATTTTCGCGAAAACGACACATTCATTTAAAAATAATTTAATAATTAACAACTATATTACGGTAATAAGTACGCACCACCATCGAATCCTTTCACAAATTAAAAAAATAAAAGCCATTAGTAAGAGATCCATATATTCACACCTTGAATTGAAATTACGTTAATTTTTTTTATGAATTACAAATGAGGTACAATTTTAAATAATTCCAATTGACAGCGGTGCCTGATGTAACGTGCAAAAAGTTTTTTTTAATGTGTCAATAAGATATTAACAACTGGATACGTTTAAATGCAAATGCGTAAATTGAATATCAGGCCACATCCAAAATGGTCCTTTAGCACAGTGATAAGAGCTAGGCCTTCCGGCTTAAACGTGCCGCTTTCGATTCACGATACTATATAAGTGTTTGTTTTTTTAGTTTTTCTTATATAGTATCTTGATTGGATGTGTGCAATGTGTGGCTCCTAGTAAATTGTGTATATAATACTTACATTCAAGTCTCATGGTAGTCTTTTGGTAAGGAAAGTCCATTGTACCAACAGTGATCAAAGGCAATCCATATAATCTATGTGCACTCAAAAACTGTAAGCGGTGTGGGGATTGTAGTCCGGTGAAGCTGTTAAGACCTTGCTAGGTCAATAGTGTAACGAGTTCGAGAAAAATGTAAGCGGTGTGGTACATATGGCAGAAGAGAAGAAGTAGACGGATAACACTGTTTATATGGCATTTTCGAAGCAAAGTATATTTATGCTTTAATTTTTTTTTAATGTTATTTCCTCCGTATATAAAATATATTATTAATTGAGATTATCAATAACGCAGACGGAATCGCGCGGAACACCTAGTTGCTAATAAATATCAGGTTTAGAAAATTATAAAGCGTAACAAAGGAGATCGCTGTTCACAGGAGTACGTACATTCATGCGTGTGGGCTTTACTAACTATTTAGACCTATTGAAACATATTGTTTGCATCCTGTCTTCAATTCCTCTCTTCTGGACTAACACTGACCTCCTTCCAGGAATGCGTCGGATACTGGTCAATCAATTAATGAAGCATAAATGAACCAGATCCTGTATGACACAGTTTGAATATTTATTCAGTTTTATACGTTAGTAATAAAACTGTTCATGAGATTGTAATTACCTCAGTACTAGACAGTTTTTATAGTTACTCCAGTTAGACGCAGGTCATAATTATATCAATACAAGCTGGGCACGCGACTCCGTATGCATTTATTATTATTTGTTGTAATAAATACTCGAGTTATAAGAAAATAGAGATTGATTAAATATTCTTTCAATTTTCATGGTGAGTGCGAGTTACAACAGATAGCGGGAAAATATTTTTTGTTCCAAAATATGTATACAGATATTTCTTGATCATTATAGTTTTAAGTGAAAAGTGCCATTTATATTTTTTTTTTGGTAGGGAAAAAACTTATGGGTTCGCGTCACCGATGACCTTGACATGGTGGTGACGTATTGTGCTTGTGTCAGACATTGTATATACTTGACTGTATCATATGTGTTTGAATTTTTGAATAGGTAAAACCTTGTTATTTCGCGTCACCGAACGTCACCGATGGCCTCGATATAATCGTGCCGTATTGCACTTACATCAGCCTAGCCAGGCGTAGTATAGCGGCCTGTGTACATATGCTATTGAGATTATGTATTAAGCTTGTGCAGTCCATCATATTTCTGATTAATTAGTATACTTATATCTATACTAATATTATAAAAAGGTAATGTTTGTGAGTTTGTAACGTTGTAGGGGATAATCTTCGGAACTACTGGTCCGATTTGAAAAATTATTTCATTATTATATAGCTTATTTATCGAGGAAGGTTATAGGCTATATAACACCACACTAAGACCAATAGGAGCGGTGCACCAATGAAGAATGTTTCAAAATCGGGTCATTTTTTTCCTCTTGAGAGCTTCCGCTACCGTTAGCGTCAGCCCAAAGTAACTATTCCACTCGAACGAAGTCGCAGGCAGAGGCTATTAATTTATATAAATATTGCTCCAAGTTCGATTACATATGAAAACCACACTAATGTAAATAATTTCAATTTACAAATTACTAAATTTAAATCATTCAGGCCGTAATTGATTTAAAAATTCAAAAAAGTGCACAATACAATATGTACCAAAAAAAATCAAAAATAAATATAAATTAATTTATATATTACACGTAAAGAAAATACTATGTACACTGGACACAATGCAACAGCAGGCGGGTCCACTAGTAGAAGCTAGTATTCCACAAACTGCCCTCATAACCGATAATCTTAATTTTTTACGTTCAATATAACCTTATTTGTCGAGACGAATTGCCGTTGTTGAATACAATGCGAACAGTTTTCTTTTTTGCGAATCGCAGTAGTTTTTGTCCGCGGAAGCCGCAGGTAAGGTCCTAGATCCGGCTCCGTCTTTATGCGGATCTGTTGTTATTTACTAATGTTTACAAATGTGTAATTTTGAATGCAACGACTGTCGGAACGCATCAGCTGCGTTATTCGGACAATTGGGTTTCACGTATTTTGCAATCCACTTATTTCTATTGTTAAAATTTTCGTATTAGTAACAATTTCGCAAGATTTACTTTGTACGTGAATATTTATAGAATATATTTAATTTCAATTTATTTAAAGGCTTTTATTTCCATATCAGTCTCCTGGAACCCTTATTTTATAAATGGACTAGCTTTTGTCCGTGTCTTCGTCCGCGTGGAATAACTTTGGGTTAACACTAACTTCAACTAGCGACTTCGTTTACGTAGAAGGTGAAAATGTGTTTAAATCTAACGTTAACCCGTTAACATCGATTTTGAAACATTATTCATTGGTTTTCCGCTGTTATTGGTCTTACCGTGATGATATATAGCCCATAGCCTTCCTCGATAAATGAGCTAACACTGAAAGAATTTTCAAATCACCCGTACCAGAACGTACGTATCGTACGTACACCATGTAGCTAATAGGAACATAAATAAAACAGCACCATAAGTTTCATTTAACAATAAATATAGGTTAATTTTATCAGAGGCGAAAATTCTAGCAAATATTATAAATGCGAATGTGGGTTCGTTTGTTTGTGAATACGTCATAACGACTTAACCGATAGTGAAATGTTGTCTACATGTTGCACGAAGTTTAGAAGGAGACATAGAGTATCTTTTATCAGGGAAAAAGTTGTAATATCATGAGATAGGTTAATTAAGGCGAGCGAAGCCGAGAGCAACACCTAGTAATAATACACATTATTGCTATTATCTCATGATATTACAACTTTTTCCCTGATAAAAGATACTCTATGTCTCCTTCTAAACTTCGTGCAACATGTAGACAACATTTCACTATCGGTTAAGTCGTTATGACGTATTCACAAACAAACGAACCCACATTCGCATTTATAATATTTGCTAGAATTTTCGCCTCTGATAAAATTAACCTATATTTATTGTTAAATGAAACTTATGGTGCTGTTTTATTTATGTTCCTATTAGCTACATGGTGTACGTACGATACGTACGTTCTGGTACGGGTGATTTGAAAATTCTTTCAGTGTTAGCTCATTTATCGAGGAAGGCTATGGGCTATATATCAT
>MU160411.1:34046-46817 GCA_015888305.1 Antheraea pernyi | reverse complement strand
TATTGTTAAATGAAACTTATGGTGTTGTTTTATTTATGTTCCAATATATAATAACTGAACTGTACCTACAAACATTTATTATGTATCCACTCGACTGTCGTATGTACAATATGTAGCTATTAGATACAAAATACAACAGCAGCATAAATAAGTTTAATGCAATAATGAATTTAGATTAATTTCATCAGAAGAGGAACGTAACGCATACAGGCCTACACACGTAGTACATTCTATTGTTAGGTAAGAAGGCACAAAACAGCTGGTAACAAAATATAAAAATTAAATTTTCGACGCCCATATCAAAATTTTTTCATCCCAGGGATGGAGAGTTAATAATATTTGGTACATTATTCAATAAAACAATGAAGATAAAAATTAATTTTTAAAAATAAAAAAACCCTACGCTAATTTTTTTTTCGAACTGACTATGCTATTGACCTAGTAAGGTCTTAACAGCTTCACCGGACTACGAATGTATCTTTCATACAATATGATCTCTATATCGTTACATTTAAAAATCAGCTAAATTAAAGTTAATCGTTCATATAGTATGTTTGATTTTTTAAGATTTTCAATTTTTATACACCGAGAAAGAAGTTTAAATTTTGCCGTCCATAAGGTATTTCGTTTTTTTTTCATGATCTTCACATTTCAAATGTACAAAATTGGAAGATCTTGAAAATAACGTTAAATATTTGAAATAATAGCAGTAGCATGCAAGACCAAGACCAAGACTGAGCCAAGTCTCGTCTAAGTCTTGCATTTGGGCAACACTAATGGTAAGCACAATCCAATCCAAAACAACGATGACATCCAAGAAAACTAAAAGAGAGTCACTTTGACGAGTTTATTATGTGTGATTATTATGTGTGATATATTATGTGTATTATGAGTTATTATGTGTACGGTAGTCGTAGCCTAGTGTTTTACAGATTCGTACCACACCAACTGATTACTGAATATACACCGGTACCGGACACTATAGCGGCTATTACAACTAGTATACGGTGATCGTTATCTATTCGGACACCATTCCTATGTCCTACCAACTGGCAATACAGTTCAGTCATATAAAGAGTTTCACCTCAGAGTGAGAGATAATATGCTGTAAACTAGTATAAATCTTTATTTTGACAATATGAAAGTTGTCATATTAAAAAAAATTAAAATGTCTTTCTAAATAACTTAATTTACTTACTTCATTTTTTTCACATAAATGTAATTAGTATATATAGGCATATAATAAAACATAATGAAAATATTTCACTAAACAGTTTTTAATTACACAACGCTTAATTAAAAAATATATATTTGATTAATGAGAAATATTATTAAATATAATGCAATAAGTAATAAAAAAAGCAAATTATTTATAATTATATATTATTTCGAAATATATATATATAGACTTTATACGACGGATTATTTTATCAGGACTAACGGTTGACCTTGCATTATGTTGTAAATACGTTGCGTGCTCTCCGCCCTCTATCTCAAAAGTCGTCAAATGTAAGAAACTTAGAATTTAGAATAATAACACACATTCTAAGGTATAAAAACAAGATAATGACTAGAATTAAATACAATTTTTTACCTTACAATATTCATCGGCCATGTAAATATCAATAAACACATAGGAAGCGAGATATTTCAAAAAAATACTATTTTGTGATATTTGATCTTAGCTATCTTACGACTCGGACACGAGGTGTCATGAGACTTTCAAGACAACTTTAAGATTGACAAAATAAAGATTTATACGAGCCTATCTATAGCTTATTATCTCTCATTCAAAGGTTATCCATCTTTTGTGGCTTACATGACTGGACTAACCTCAGCAATATTCTATACTAGCTTTTGTTCGACACTTCGCTCGCGTTAATGTACTTCTCTAGAATAACACACAACCCATATTACTCGTCTATTATGTAGCTTTCCATAGGTGAAAGAGTTTTAAAAATAGGTTAAGTCATTCTTTAGTTTATCCGTTACATACAATCAAATCTTTAGATAACATGAATTCGACGTTTATTATTTTTTATAATTTTTTATGAGACTGAACATAATAAATCAAATGTTGATCGTGATAAAATAGAAACAATAGGGATTTTTCCCAATACATGGTAACAGTTGAGCCTCTTAGTTCTGGTTTGGATTATAGGAGTAATCCGATTTGTAAGAAATAGTACAATTGCTGTGATTATTATGGAATAGTAGATAACAGGTACGACCTACACTCACAATTATAATATGTAATTAGAGAATGTTTTAACAAGTAGTGGAAGCAGGCTGTAGTGGTGAGATGCGACGGCGTGCGGCGTAGTGCGGTGCGGCGGCGGCCACCGTGACGACACTACCGCGTGAACCAGACCATTGTGCGGTCGCATCGCTAACTGCTGCCATTAGGCGGAACTAACAAGTGTTATTAGTATTTACCGTATTTTGCTTTATTTTAATACAGTACCTTATGCAAATCACACGTTTCGGTTTATATCTACGTTTTAATAGAAATAAACTTTATATACACTTTACAATTTTTCGTATATAATTAATTGTATTTTAATTCTTTTTCTATGTTTCCACCACGACGTTTTCGCTCAGTTGCTAGAATTCGAAGCTTCTTCCATCTTTTTTTTTTCTCGATCTGACTATGCTATTGACCTAATAAGGTCTTAACAGCTTCACCGGACTACAGCGACGTCCATCGACGTGTCCGAAAGTGCTATCGACTAAACCATCACCTCTTGAAATAATAATTATGACTAGTGGTCGATATTCGACCTACATAAAGGGTACAGCGTTTTTTCTTCACGCGTATAGATATTATTAACTATAATATATTAAGCATTTTACAAATATTGTAGAAATAAGAAGCGTCAAGTATGACGAATAGAGACTATAAAGACTTCGACTCATCGACGGTATGAAAAAAAACTAAATCCATAATTTTTATTGATAACACTAAAGCTCGTCCATGATAGTTACTAAGTAGAAAAGGTACTGAACAGATTTATACAATTTCGTGTAACAAAAAGAGTGTAATTACTTAAATATTAAAAACAGGTCCAATACAGTGTTATTAACTCCTTGCTTTTCAGACGAGCTGTCAGTATACATATATCTAAAAGTTGCCACCTGTTCCACCTGGACCAATAATAATTACAGGCCTCGTCATTCTTTTTCACCACTCTGAATATAGCCAAAGTTCCGACTTCCACATAATATAATCAATACCCTAATACAAAACAATGTTAAAATATCAATCATTTATAGAAACCTAAAATTGGCATTAATTTATTCTTAAGTTGTCTCGATGTGATACATATAATATGGATACGTAACTATAATTAAATTTCTGTTCTGCCCACCTCCCCTTCCCTCTCCTCTCTCCTCTCCCTCTCCTCTCTCCTCTCCCTCTTCCTCCCCTAACCCTTCCCCTCAAAGGGTGTCAACGCACTTGCAACTCCTCTGGTGTTGTTAGTGTCCATGGACGCTGGTGATCACTTAACATCAGGTGACCCACCTGTTCGTTTGCCACCTATGACATAAAAAAAAACTATATTCAGAGCGTCAAAAAGCGGACGGTATTATTGGTTAATCAAATTTAAAACATTTTTTGATGAAACGCATGTGTATTATGCCCTTACCTAATATAATAGAATTAGAATACGTTTTATCTGCAACATTTTAACATAGCTTACTTATTATCTACTATGTCCCCGTGGATACTTACGCCCTTGTTACTCTCTTTTGTAATAGATAGTCTTATCAAATCTTGTGTAAATATTTTCAGTGCTTAAATATAACATACATTTACCACGACTTGCCTCTAAATCATGACTGGCAAATCTTGGTAACTTTCACATAATGCTCATGCAAAGAGAAGTGAATCGTATCAAGCTGCGATCACCCCTCCCTCCCTTTATATTATTGCTGATTCAAAAAAAAATATGAACGAATCCATCAAAATTAAAAAAAATAAAAATTAATATTAATAAAAACATACTATTTTCATAGCCATACATATATATGGCTAGAATATCCTGGTGATGAGTTGTAGCGAAATGAATAGGATACAGAGCTCTAAAAAAACAAGTTTAGTTGTGCCAATTTTCATAAAGATCGGTCAAACTATGAGGGAATTTATCAATATCATATATATACCGACTTGCTATATAATTTTAAATATTTTAGCATTTGTTTTGTAAATTCTCTGTCAAAATAAAGATCATAGGAAGAAGAATGTGACACTAATCATGAAATTATTTCTAGTCCTACGGAGACAGTAAATAGCTCACAATATTTAATTGGCAGAAGATTGTTAAGGGATAAATTATTATGCAGAGTAGAACAATAATAAAATGTCATCATTCAAAAAAGTATTATATAATGTCATTATAAATAAAATAAAAATAGTTTTTACTGATAATTTCTATAATATACATATGTTGATTCTAATAAATCTAAAGAACTCAGTCTTGTGTTTGCACCATTTATTTCTTAATTTCATCCTGTTGCAACCTCATTTCCATATAATCATGACATCACTGAATTAAAGTCTCCACTGCTCTTTCCATTTTTTTTTCTCTTTTTCAAGTCTTCTTGTGTTCTCTCGCCCTTTTGTTCAATTTAAGTCTACAAGTTAAAGAAGCCAACTCTTCCTTGGGCCTTAATAAGATGCCTGTGTCTAAAATATATAAATAGCATTATAACTACAACACAAATTCAATAACATTTTACGGCAAATGTAATAACCTCAAACACTTACTGTTTCATATAATTTCATCTAATGTCATTGATTAGTTTACATCTTTGTGTAACGAAATTACCGATTTTGTGTACATAAATGTAGTACATTTTGTCTAAAAAGTATAATTTGTAGGAATGTAACATTCACAAATCTAACAAGTAAATAAACAAATCTGCGTTTGTTTACGTAACCCGCCTAAATCGATGCGTAGCTAGTTTTGTTGAAGAGTATATTGTTTATACAAACTTTTCAATTTGGTCGGGGTATCATATGACGTTAACATTGCCAACATAATAAAAACAAAATAATCATTTTATACGGTGAGACAACGTCAAACGAATCGCCAACACAAAATGAACTCACACTCGCATGTACTCGGGTCTCATTACATTTCCCGTAACCTCGGTAATCGCATAGTTAAAGTTATTGGATACATTTTTGCAAACTCACACTAAGCACACAGACCATTGTGCGGTCGCATCGCTAACTGCTGCCATTAGGCGGAACTAACAAGTGTTATTAGTATTTACCGTATTTTGCTTTATTTTAATACAGTACCTTATGCAAATCACACGTTTCGGTTTATATCTACGTTTTAATAAAAATAAACTTTACAATTTTTCGTATATAATCAATTGTATTTTAATTCTTTTTTTATACTTTATAGGTTTTAACGTTTGACCACAATCTCATCTGATATTAAACGACCATGTGGTCTAAGATGGTAAACATTCTAAACCTCTAGGTTTAACTCTAGGTCTCTACCTAGAGGAGGCTGGCTCTCAAGTGAAGCTGCCGGAACACACCAACAGATGCTTGGCAACAGATTTCCGACTTGAGTGTTGTAGTTAGCCAGGCGGTTTTAGTGTACGTCCAGAGTGAACGCTATAATCGAGCGTCGAGCGTGGCGACGCGCGGCGCGTTCAGCGTCCAGAACGACGCTCGCGCGCCACTCAGAACACTCACGTATTAATGCATATGTTTGAAACGAACGCCGCACGCGACGCCACGCTCTACGCTCGATTATAGCGTCCACTCTGGACGTACACTAAGAGAAAGCCCTACCACCGTGCTATGTTTCCACCGCGACGTTTTCGCTCAGTTGCTAGGATTCCAAACTACGTCCATCGACGCGGTGTCCGAAAGCGCTATCAACTAAACCATCACCTCTTGAAATAATAATTATGAATAGTGGTCGATATACGACCTACATAAGGGGTACAGCGTTTTTTCTTCACACGTACTTATATATATTATTAACTGTATTAAGCATTTTACAAATACTGTAGAAATAAGGAGCGTCAAGTATGACGATTAGAGATTATAAAGTCTTCGACTCATCGACGGTATGAAAAAAAAACTAACTCCAAAATTGTTATTGATAACACTAAAGCTCGTCCATGGTTAGTTACTAAACAGAAAAAAATGAGAAAATCGCTTGAGAATCTAAGTAGAAAACGTACTGAACAGATTTATATTATTTCGTGTAACAAAAAGAGTGCAATTACATAAAAAATAAAAACAGGTCCAATACAGTGTATTAACTCCTTGCTTTTCAGACGAGCTGTCAGTATGCTTATATCTAAAAGTTGCCACCTGTTCCAACTGGACCAATAATAATTACAGGCCTCGTCATTCCTTTTCACCGCTCTGAATATAGCCAAAGTTCCGACTTCCACATAATATAATCAAGAACCTAATACAAAACAATGTTAAAATATCAATCATTTATAGAAACCTAAAATTGGCATTAATTTATTCTTAAGTTGTCTCGATGTGATACATATAATATGAATACATAACTATAATTAAATTTCTGTTCTGCCCACGTCCCCTTCCCTCTCCTCTCTCCTCCCTTAACAGAATAATTAACACAAGGAAATCGACAACAGGAAATGTCAATTTAAAGTAATCGGAACTTGAACAAAAATGCTTTTATCTCGATTATTTCAATTCGTTCGATGTCGTTTACGTTTTTTTCTCTGTAGTTTAATAGAGTTGCTAAAGAAAACGAGTATGGTATGCACAGTACGAACGTATAAACATTACTGAGGTGTACAGTAAAGTGGCAGGACGTGAGCGTGTAACAAAGGAGCTCGTCTAAACAGGCCATTAATAAGGAGGCGGCTCGCGAGATCCGCCCGGGACTTCCGCCGCATTCTCAGAATCGCTATCCCGGGACAAGACAGGAATAGATCCGTTGATATCCAACATATAAATGGCGATTAAGCATCGCTTGTATGTTGATACCCAACAAATAAATGGCGATTAAGCTACGACTAAATCCTGAGATAGGTTCATTTTTATACGAAAATTACGTTCAACTGAACTGATTTGAACTTTTATAAAAAATAATATACTACTGAATCGTTAATAATCTTGTTTGATATTTTAGGAGGTTATTTTTTCAGCAACTGAATTTGAAACACACAAATTATATTTTATTTTAAAGGTGTAAAGACTGTTATCCATATGTTGAGCTTAATGTTCAGATAAATATTTAATATACCAGTATGTACAATATATAACATTGCATAAAATTAATAAGCAAATCGAAAGTATTGTCATACTACACATTTCAATGATATCTTATATATTAATACGTGAAGCCAAAACTTTGTACCCCTTTTTAGCGAATTGCACGAATGGATGAACTTGAAATTTAGCATAGTAAAGTTTATATGAAGGAGATGTGCAGAAAGCTATTTTTTTAATATAAAATGCATTGCAAGTATATTAATTAAAATATACATTATTTACACTACTACTTGAATTTTACACAAAATATACACACATGTAAATGAAAAAGACATTTTGACATCCGTCATTTTACTCTTACGTTCCAATTACATATTCAATATTTTTTATATGACTGACGTTGTGTGCCTTACATGCCTTTGAAATCTGGTTAAATTGTAGGTTAATTTTATAATAATATAATATGTAAATTTATAATATACTTTAACAATTAGTTGATAAATAATTTATCTTTAGTAAATTTATGGAACCACTGAAATAATTATTATTCTCTTTGGTCTTATTGAATGTAAAAATTTTTAGGTGACAAAACTGCTTTCACTTCATGTCACTTTGCTTCATGTTGTCATAAGAGTAAACCAATATTACTAAAGTCAAAGTCAATATTTTAAAATTTAGTATTATTTTATGGTGTAGTCACCTCAAATGATAATTCAATAAAAAAATGATTCAAAACATACGTTGTAAAATCAAAATGAGAAAATTTGTTTGCTCATGAAAGTAATCCATGACTTAGATCATCTTTGTTTTGGGTTCATCATTTGATGTTGGAATGTTTCATTTGAATTTAATGGATATTAATTTTACACGACACCCTGGGTGGTATTTCTGGGTGATATTGAATTAAATGTAGTCTCATTGCTTGAAAAAGTAATGGTATCCATTAAATTCAAATGAAACATTCCAACATCAAATGATGAACCCAAAACAAAGATGCCATCTTTGCCACAGTAGTCTATGTAAATAATGCAATTATAACATTATAGAATAAAGGATTTTGGTAATTTGATATATATAAAATCTTTTAGAGGTAACTTATAAAACAGATGGTGTAATGTGCTAAGTTAACAAAAGTTGGAACATTTGTAATGCTTAGTATAAGTATCTATAGTATATTTATATTAGTGAAGTGATGTTTTCTTATACAAGTAATTTCAAGTTCTCCAGTTCGTATATTTTTTAATTGTTCGAGAAACAAATTAAAAAAATAATACTAACCTTACGTGTCGTATAGTTAAGCTTTATTAAATAATAATCCAATTATTTTACATGTCTTGTTCTTATTTGTTAAAATTAAGAAAATCAAACTTTAACCCGATCGTCTATTTCTTAATTGATATATGTACGTAACTTGGTTCTATGTATATTGTGTAGTGTGAAATATAAAAAAAAAAACCTAATAAAGTTCAAACTTTAAAAAATCAATGAACTATGGTCGAATGTCGACCCGACCACTGGGCGCCCACTAGTCTAGTTTTATATTACTTGAAATAAGATTTAAATACAGTCCTCGCCAAACTTTTTGACTGCTCTGAATACAGCTGCGCAGGACACCAGTTTAGGTATAAAAAAAACTAGATCAAATGTCATTCATTTTTCAGAGACACGATTCGGACGTTACAAATATCCTTAGACGTGACGCCGGATCAAACATCAAAGGAAAATCCTAACTGCTTGTAAATATTTTGAACCTTAACAGAATAATTAACACAAGGAAATCGACAACAGGAAAAGCGCTCGCCTTAGTAGTCCGGTGAAGCTGTTTAGACCTTGATAGGTCAGTAGCGTAGTCAGTTCGAAAAAAAAAAACTTGAATTTGTTTGTAGTCCGGTGAAGCTGTTAAGACCTTGCTAGGTCAATAGCGTAGTCAGTTCGAAAAAAAAACTTAAATTTGTAATAGAATGATTTCATATAATTGAAATACATAAAACACATATTTTACAATTTCTGGCAATGTTCCATAAAATAACTGACATTGTTTGGAATATTTATTTACGCTTCTTCTTCTTAAGGCGCTTTTCGCTCATTATTCGTGCTACTCAACCGAAACTCATTATAAATTACACACTCAAGTATATGAACAATATATCCACGGAGCACAATGTACTTCGCAATATCATATGACAGGATGTCTACAAACATATGAACGAACGACCTTGGGATTTCGGATGGCTTCAACGCACATTTGACTCACTAAGGAATTCAATGATTCATTGCCAAAATTAATTACATTATAAATTGACCGGAGACATGTCCGTTATACTTCCGTGGAATTGAAATAAAACTATTTTGTAGGTGTGTACTTAACAAATTATGTGGTCTCAATCTTTACCAGATTATATGAAAGTTAAAGGATGAAGACAAACGGGGACGTTCAAGAATTCTTCTAGTGATATCTTGTATTGTTTTTAAACTGACACTCCAGGAGTCTTTTTGCCAAAGAAGAATTTCATAATAAACTCAGTGAAGTAAAAGTTGCATGTACATTATTAACCACTATTTCCAACTAATCCATATTTTAAATAGAATAATTTCTCTCTCGACGTATAAAAGCCGGTAATGTGTATTCTAATAAAAAACTAGATCAAATGTCATTCATTTTTCAGAGACACGATTCGGACGTTACAAATATCCTTAGACGTGACGCCGGATCAAACATCAAAGGAAAATCCTAACTGCTTGTAAATATTTTGAACCTTAACAGAATAATTAACACAAGGAAATCGACAACAGGAAATGTCAATTTAAAGTAATCGGAACTTGAACAAAAATGCTTTTATCTCGATTATTTCAATTCGTTCGATGTCGTTTACGTTTTTTTCTCTGTAGTTTAATAGAGTTGCTAAAGAAAACGAGTATGGTATGCACAGTACGAACGTATAAACATTACTGAGGTGTACAGTAAAGTGGCAGGACGTGAGCGTGTAACAAAGGAGCTCGTCTAAACAGGCCATTAATAAGGAGGCGGCTCGCGAGATCCGCCCGGGACTTCCGCCGCATTCTCAGAATCGCTATCCCGGGACAAGACAGGAATAGATCCGTTGATATCCAACATATAAATGGCGATTAAGCTTCGCTTGTATGTTGATACCCATCAAATAAATGGCTATTAAGCTACGACTAAATCCTGAGATAGGTTAATTTTTATACGAAAATTACGTTCAACGAAAGAACTGATTTGAACTTTAATAAAAAATAATATACTACTGAATTGTTAATAATCTTGTTTGATATTTTAGGAGGTTATTTTTTCATCAACTGATTTTGAAACACATAAATTATATTTTATTTATCCCTATGTTGAGCTTAATGTCCAGATAAATATTTAATTTACTGGTATGTACAAAATATAGCATTGCATAAAATTAATAAACAAATCGAAAGTTTGTCATACTACACATTTCAATGGCAAATATCTTATATATTAATATGTGAAGCCAAAACTTTGTACCCCTTTTTAAGCGAATTGCGCGAACCGATGAACTTGAAATTTCGCATAGTTAAGTTTATATGGAGGAGAAGTGGAGAAAGCTATTTTTTAATATAAAATTCGTTGCAAGGGTAATAATTAAAATATACATTACTCACACTACTGCTTGAATTTTACACAAAATATACACACATGTAAATGAAAAAGACATTTTGACATCCGTCATTTTACTCTTACGTTCCAATTACATTTTCAATACTTTTTATATGACTAACGTTGTGTGCCTTACATTCCCTTTGAAATCTGGTTAAATTGTAGGTTAATTTTATAATAATATAATATGTAAATTTATAATATACTTTAACAATTAGTTGATAAATAATTTATCTTTAGTAAATTTATGGAACCACTGAAATAATTATTATTCTCTTTGGTCTTATTGAATGTAACAATTTTTAGGTGACAAAACTGCTTTCACTTCATGTCACTTTGCTTCATGTTGTCATAAGAGTAAAGCAATACTACCAAAGTCAAAGTCAATATTTTAATGTTTAGTATTTTTTTATGGTGTACTCACTTCAAATGATAATTCAATAAAAAATGAACCAAAAATACGTTGTAAGATTAAAATAAGAAAATTTGTTTGCTCATGAAAGTAATCCATGACTTAGATCATCTTTGTTTTGGCTTCATCGTTTGATTCTAATGTGTATCCATTACTTTTTCAAGCAATGAGACTACATTTAATTCAATATCACCCAGAAATACCACCTATGGTGTCGTGTAAAATTAATTGAAAGTAGTGTCATGAGTTGCAACAAATTTCTTTATTTTTGTATAATTATATTTACTTACAATTTGAGAGCCTTACCACCTTATGTAACCGCCTGCTTTTGTTTCAAATTTATAATTTCAATTTTCATTTAGACATAATTTTTTTTTATGTTTATATATAAAAAAAGTGAAAAATAACTGAGTAGCTATGATGAAACCTTTGATTATAGAATCCCTTTGACATGGGAACTCTAATAAAGTTCAAACTTTAAAAAATCAATGAACTATGGTCGAATGTCGACCACTGGGCGCCCACTAGTCTAGTTTTATATTACTTGAAATAAGATTTAAATACAGTCCTCGCCAAACTTTTTGACTGCTCTGAATACAGCTGCGCAGGACACCAGTTTAGGTATAAATGCGTATTATATTATATGTATAGAGGCAATGTAAGAATAAATAATTGCCGATTTTAGATTGCTCTACTAATGTTTCAACTTTTGAAGATATTATGTTCAAATTTCAAAACCGGCCAAAAAGATTGACTGTGTTTGTCGTTGGTTCAGGCTATTCTTCTAGAAGTCTGAATAGATTTTGATAAAACTTTTAATGATAAATAAACAACTGTCTAATAAATTATTATCAGTTATGATAAAGTTTTACTTCAAACTGCTAAAAGCGTTGTAGAAGTTAGCTATTAATAATATAAATCAAATTAAATATTTAGTTCCCATGGTACAGCTAAACCAATTTCACGAGAATTTAAAAGCGCTAACTAACATATATACCTACAAAGAATGAATACTGGGGTTACAAACATACAGGAATTTATAAACATAATAACAAATATGATAATAATATTCCCATCGTCTGCCTTTGTATATCGAGATATGCTGAAGGTGGCAATCTCGAAAATCTTGCATTTATTTATACTGTGTCATCACGTTTTACAAAAGGACACAATTTATACGAAACGTGAGTGGGAAGGAGATGGCAACGCCGCTGTCGGTACAGACCACCTTGTTAGTAGTAATCGGTTTACGAGCCTTGTCAAAAAATTAACTTATTATAAATGGCTTTAACGCTAGCGCTGTCAAAAGTTTATATAAATTTTGTCGATAATTTTAATATTCTAATTTCTATTTTTAATAGTTAGAACCTCTAAAGATAAAAAACGTGAATTAATTCTCGAAAACACGAATATTCACTTATTATCTCCCATTTTTAATCCTTTATCATAGTGAAGTTACTTAATTAGCGATTACCGGTAATTTTGTTT
>MU160411.1:9539-20026 GCA_015888305.1 Antheraea pernyi | reverse complement strand
TATCTATACTAATATTATAAAGAGGTAGAGTTTGTGAAGTTGTAAGGGGTAATCTCAGGAACTACTGGTCCGATTTGGAAGATTCTGTCAGCGTTATATAGCTCATTTATCAGGGAAGGTTATAGGCTATATATCATTACGTTAAGACACATAGGAACGGAGCAGCGATGAAGAATGTTGCTAAATCGGGGTATTTTTTCGTTTTCAGTGTTTCCGCTGCGTTTTGGCGCAAAATAACCATTCCATGCGTACGAAGTCACGGGCAGAAGCTATTAAATAATTATATTATCTATACTAATATCATAAAGAGGTAAAGTTTGTGGGGCTGTAGGAGGTAATATCTGGGGAGTCGGAGAAAAAATGGTAAAACGTTTCTTACGAACGCTGCCTTAACGATGAGAGATATATGATTGAGTTCTAGAGAAAAGTTGTAGGTTGATAATGCCTATTACGTCCCAACGAAGTGAGCACAGGTCGGCTAATATATTAAATAGGTATAGTAAAGTGTAAATTATCTATTATGATATTACAGTATTAATTTTGGGGTGTAAGGGGTGTCGAATAACATCGAAGACTTGAGACATCCAAGCCAACCTCACCTGCACGTGGTGCACCCTGCTGAATAACGGACGAGGCAATGGCGAAAGCGGGGTGGTAGGGTTTTACAGCCTGACTGGGTCGCAACCACCATGTATATGGCGAAAAGCCCGTCATAGTGATTCGCTTTTGCGTGTCGCGTTTCGGGATCAGCCTGTGCATATCCAGCTTTAGCAAGCCGGCATGACAGCGGCGACCGGCGATGGATACTGTGTCACTCGGTGGTCGCCATTGTTTTTGGATTGTACTGTGCTTACCATCAGCCACAGTGCAGTCATTTTGCCCTGCTACTATAAAAAAAATAAAAATAATACGCTGAATCAAAACATCTGTGATATTGTCGCTCATATTACATGAACTACAAGCAAACTGACCAAATATTGTGGCTTTATATATTTATAAAACTATATTTTCTCATTTTCGAACAGAGACAGTTGCACGTTAAAATATATTTACAAATAATTATATCAACGAAATAACATTGAAACAACCATGTGAACTTTCTAAAAAATCCCGTTTTTTTTTGTAAATGTAACGTCTGTTTTCTTTTAAATCCCAACTGCCCCCCCCCCTTCCTTATACGTGCCTGATTGTTGGAAGGAGCCACCTGGAAGATTTCGTCGAAAACGCGGCCTAATCCCTTTAGAAATTCTATGGTTGGAACTGTCCGAAGGAGCCACCTGGAAGATTTCGTCGAAAACGCGGCCTAATCCCTTTGAGATATAAGAAAATAATTAAGATAATAGACTACGCTGACGAAGTTGTGGATATCAGCTAGTATATTATATACGTATCCATCATAATATTTTAGTACCAAAATATATAGGCAGATTTACAATAGTAATAAATTTCACTTCACAAAGACTGACACGTTTATAGATTTTATCAACTCCGAAACACTCTCACGTCGCGTCACGTCGCTTCGCAGGGACTAATTGCTTTTGTTCGCTCACTGTGAAATTACCACGCTTAAATACAAGCTTATGAGTTAAAATTAAATTAATAACGAACTGAAATATCTGTATTTTGTGTTTGAACCTATTGACCTTTACAATAATTAGCTAGAAAATTGTGTGGACATAACTAATTAACTTTATAAGTTAATTCGCAAAGGAATCATCATTATATTAATATGTGAAGCCTAAACTTTGGATCCCTTTTTAACGGAATTGGGCGAACAGATGAACGTGAAATTTGGCATAGTTAAAGTTTATATGGAGGAGAAGTGCAGAAAGCTATTTATTTTATATAAAATTCATTAGAAGTACATTAAATTAATTAAAATATGCATTACTCACACTACTGCTTCAATTTTACACAACATATACACACATGTAAATAAAAAAGACATTTTGACATCTGTCAATAAAGGACTTCAAAAAAGGTTGTGAAGGAGGTTGCTATGCTCGACTGTATGTATTATTTTACTCTTACGTTCCAATTACCCTTTTTCATTCTACATTCAACAATTATATTAACCCTAATAAAATTCAAATTTAAAAAAATCAATGAACTATGGTCGAATGTCGACCTCTGGGCGCCCACTAGTAATAATGAAGACGTGAGTGAAAGAAGGTGATACGTCACACATTTTAAATTTTATAGAAATGCGTTTCAAATATGCGGATATACATCTTTGATCATATTATTTATTAGCTGTGCCGGTGACTCCGTCCGCGTGAAACCTAGTGTAAAAAAACAAACATCAATAAATTACAGACACGTTAGACTTACCTTCTTATTATATGTATAAATGGTTTGGGTTTAGTTTAGTTATTTTTATTAGCTGTGCCGGTGACTCCGTCCGCGTGAAACCTAGTGTAAAAAAACAAACATCAATAAATTACAGACACGTTAGACTTACCTTCTTATTATATGTATAAATGGTTTGGGTTTAGTTTAGTTATTTTCATACCAAACAAAATACCTATATGAACATAACATTTACATTTAGGTCATAAAATTAAAAAAATCATGCATTTCACCATCACTCATATTTTCAGTTGGATGATATTCATTTTCTTTATTGTAGCAAGACATACTTACGGCATTGTATCTGATGATTCCAGCTCCCGGTTCACACATTTTACAAATAAAAAAAACATATAAATGTATACTGAATGATGAATCGAATGCATTAGTAAAATTAACATAACAATCCTTATATATACGTTGATCTTTAACTAATTAGTTTTTTGTTACAAAATTATATAATCAGTATCGTTTAGGTTTAATTGCGTCAATATATTTTTCAAGAAACAACATCTCACCAAATACTTTTCAATACCTGAATATAAATTAACCGAAACAAACAGAGTTAAATAAACATGTTTGGTATATTCGTATTACGTAGATCACGAAACTTATAGAGTTTCAAACAATCATATTTTTACGTAAAGTAAAAATATAGTCATCAAGTATATCGTGGACCGCGGTACATTTTCAGAGTTACACTTAATTAACTCTCTGAGAACTACAGTTTAATTGTCGGTGAAACTACGTCATATGTAATTATCTGTTCGTCCAATGCAAGTTAGCGTGGGTACTACGTAATTTATTTTTTATAATTGTGTATGCACATGTCTCTACCACGATTCGCGCTTATACCTCAAAATCATTAATGTATTGTTTTTTTTAAAGTGAAAACTTCTTCAGCCGTCTTTAACGATTACAAAAAAAAATTGTTACAGGAAAAACTTATGGATTGCGCCACGGAAGACCTCGACAGGCTCATGACGCGTCACCGATGACCTCGACATGCTTGACACGTATTGCGCTTGCGTCAGACTAACGACACGTAGTATATAATAAGTATTTTACCTGTGTACATGTAATATTGATATTTGTAATGATCACTTGCAGCCCATTATATGTATAATTAATTACCAAATTGTATAAGAATGTAAATAATTATTGCTCGCAGTGCTAATAGATTTGAAAACCATACTATTACATTTGTTTTGACTTTGTTATTCTTTCCATTAAGTTACGAACAGGTTTTTCTTTAAATTTACTGTTAAGCTTTGATCTTCGGCTGTATTCCTGTACTTGAGACACCCAAGCCAACCTCACCTGCACGTGGTGCACCCTGCTAAATAACGAACGAGGCACTTGCGAAAGCGGGGTGGTAAGGTTTTACAACCTGACTGGGTCGCAACCACCATGTATATGGCGAAAAAGCCCGTCATAGTGATTCGCTTCTGCGGGTCGCGTTTCGGGATCTGCCTGTGCATATCTAGCTTTTCACAGGCCGGCATGACAGAGGCGACCGGAGATGGACGGTGTGTCACTCGGTGGTTGTTTTTGGATTGTACTGTGCTTACCATCAGGCATAGGCCAGTCAGTGTGCCGTGCTACAATAAAAAAACAATCCATTGATTATTTGGTTTTGGGTAAAGTCTGGTAGTATATGAATGACTATATTTCTGAGATGAGATTATGTGATTAGTAAAACGGTTTGTTGAGACTCGCTACCAAATAAGATGATGAAAACAATTTACTTTCCTAGAATATTTTATAGGAAACGGCTCATTTATTCGTTATTAATTCATAGTTTCGAGTAGCTGCATGCCGATCATACAAAAATAAGCACGTGTCTGAGGCACGGGTAACTGTTTTATTAAGTACCACTCCGTATCGTGAGAGTTCAGATATATACATTAGGTTGATCCTTTTAACCACTGTATTTTTGCACTAAATTTCACGCGGACGTAATCGCGGGCACATCTACTGTATATATAAACTTCATTTAAATGATCCACGTGTTCTCTTTGCGTATGAACTGTAGTAGTAGATGTACTCTATACTTATAAATATGGAAAAATCCCGTGCGGAGCCGCAGGAATATCTAGTTTCATGTTTTAAAAATACATTGCGTGTATACATTTAAAATAATAACATAAAACATATACACAACACTTTGAATTACTACAGTCGTAGAGTTTCAGTACCGCTTCATAGTAATATGCTGGTTTATCGAAATATCTAATTTTTTATGTACTCTGTTTAATTGAAGACAACTGTCCTAGCTATAGCTATAGGTACTGCATACTATAACCTAGTTTGTTAGTAAGATTAGTGTATACATTAAAAGTATTTAACGTTTTTTGTATGAATAAACTATTTTGTATTTAATATATATATGAACTGCACACTTCAACAGTCAACTAAGTTTGAAATATAACGTACATAAACAGATTCGTTTTTGTAGTAAAACTTCTTTTGAGACGATTGGAGGTAACTGGACGACAATGCAACGGAAGTCTGTTACAGCAATATGGCGGACGCTTCTGTACTATCCGGTTTTTAAATATTTTAAATTTTGTCAATAAATAGTTTACAAAAAAACCAATCAAAATTTTTGAAAAAAAAAAATATATTAGATTGATCAATAATAAAAATCACACAATAGAATTAATTATGTATATATGGGCGCGTGACCGTGCTGCCATCTGGTTTCAATGTAAAGTAAGTAACAAACTAAATTAAAGCTTCATTATCTGTAGTGCCATCTATCAGGTAATTCGGAACTTAAATAACATAACAGGAACAAATAACAGGAAATTTTATTAGCAACTCTTTGTTATAATGTAAATAAAATATAGAAAAGTACGAACAGATTACTATGATAAGTAAAGAATTAAATTAAAATAGAAGTCTTGATTATGTTTACGCCAAAGAAGTTTTACATCAATCGCGTGTGACGGTTACACGAACTCATTTTTCGTTAAGAAAGTATCATGTAGAAAATCGATTAAGAATATAAACTTTTGGAAATTGCATTTCATTAAAATGAGAGATATGAAAATACTAAATATCAAAGCTCTTTTCAGCTATTATTTTAAACACGAATATGTGAATTTTCATGGCATTTTTTTATCCCGATAATCAGCAGATTACATGGATACCAGTGCATATACGTTGCAGTAATTTTGTCCACATATTCCGTTTCAATTGATTAACAAGTTGACAACAAAGTGAGACATTTAAAAAATGATATCCCTTTTCCAGAGACTCTGAAAAAATACTCTATGTAAATAATGGTCAATAAATATATCATTCGTACAGTACATGTAGCACGAAGCTTTTAATAGGAACGAAGTAAACAATATTGGAACACTTTAAGGTGATGATCAGCGTCTGTCAGTAACAATCCCTTGCGGCTACATGACGAATCCAATTAACAGTACTAACGAATGCTGTCGGACGTACACTATTTATGTTTCCTCACAGTCCCACTGTAAATATTTAGTCCGGGAGGCGTCTGGCATCGGCCTTGTCTTATCTTCACAACGTGCGTGTGAACAATTTCATGGGCTACAACGCGATAACGTACAGGATACACGTTTCTAAATACCGATTAGAGAGTAGCACTTCAGTAGTCCTTGAGAGCATCTTCATGCAGATAGTCTCGATGTTTATTTAGTTGTGAAAACATTAGACACGTGCTTTCATAGTTAAAGCGAGGGAGATAACACAAGTACGTCCCTCGTCAGACGACTCGGGTCGCGTGCTCTTTTATCGGCAGGTGCACTCCGTGGATTATCTGCTAATTTATAAGCACCGTTCGACTTCTGTCTCCTTAATAATATTATTCATTCCGTCATACAAACGAGCTCGCTATATATAGAGAGCAGCATTCCACGCGTAAAGCGTCTTGTTCCCGGTTTGCTGTCGAATTGTTTTATTATCTTTGTTTTTTATTACAATTTCTTATTTAAATGCCACTTGTTCGCCAACGAGTCGTGATGTCGGGCTCCTATTTGGAGCAATATTTATTGTTGTTACCGGGTGATGTCACCGGTCCCATGCCATCATCAGGGGGGCCCGTTTTGGAATCTTTACGATCGACACCTCCACATATTCGCACCGGTTCATTCACCGACGCAACTCTGAATGTCATTGTCAACTTAGATTTATCTATTTATGATCTAATCGTTTTAATTATTTTGTGTACATTAGTTTTATGCAAATCACGTTATTCGTAGTGTCGATAAAGTCATAGTTTAAGTATCAAAGAACAGATTAATCTGATTTTTATTATTATTACATTTAGATGTTTATATTCAAAATAGCTTACTTACATGGACTTGTGATATCATCGCCGATGCCTAAAATATATTATGTAACATCCGTGTCAGTTTCATAATCTCGTGAGCTATTCCGTCAGAGAAAGAAGCTTCGTAATTAACGCTGTGAGTGGAAAAGTTTTATGTTTTAACTAATTATTTTATGACTTCGGTTTCGTCACACTGAGGCATTAAATTTAGACATTAACAGTAAACCCTTTTGTTGGATCTACGAAAACAAACTGAGGTTAAGGGCACAGGTGCGTGTGAACTCGCCGCGCGTGAAATTATTGTAAATTTGCTTCGGTGTGGTCTAAGAAAAAAAGTATCACGATTATATGAACCATCAACCCCCGACGCCGATTCGTCATGAAGATCGCAACGATATCGTCGCTAGAACAGTAATCGTCAATAAAATCTCAATTTAGATGGCACCGATAGCGTGTGAGTTACGGACGGACAGTCAGACCGAACACGAAAACTTACTCGACGATGGAATGCGCTCCGCGACAGGACCCGCTAACGAATTAGGTACACACGCTTGGGTATTTTTTCTGTCACATCTTCCTAATTTATTTTTTATAACTCGCTATCATCTATTTACGTACGTATAGTATAAAACTTCTTAGTTACCCGATACCCGATTCATCATCACCATTACGATCATTGAACGAGACGAACAGTTATGAAAATATTATATGGTACGTGGGTTTAGAAATCGTTTATAGATTTTGGAAAGTCTCAGTTCTAAATATGTATGTTTAACGTCTTATCGTATTCCTATTAAGTAAGGCACAGATGAATGCAGTATCCGGACGTAAAATATAAATGAACTAGCTGCCAATCTCGGCTTTGCTCGGTTTTTTTAAAGATTATCGGTGTTATTACAAAAAAGTTAAATACGTATTGAATACTTGCTTTAAAAAGGTGTCGAATTAAATACACCGCGGTTGCTGAATGTTCGCCATCTTGCTCTATTGTCTCGTTTTGGTTTGGTTTGGTTTGGTTTCAGCATGAATGGGTCGGCTCGTCCAGGGTAGTATCACCCTCTTACAGAATACCGACGTGAAGTAACATTGCTTACATTGTTGTGTTTCGTTGGGTCGGTGAGAGCGTCGGAGGACTACCTCCTCTACTCTTCCCCCTTCCCTTCCTCTCCCTCTCCCCAAACACAGGATAGCAACGCACTTGCGACTTGCCTGGTGTTGCAAGTGTCTATGGACGGTGGCTATCGCTTAACATCAGGTGAACCCACCTGTTCGTTTGCATCCTATGACATTTAAAAAAAAAGAATTTTAAGAGGTCTATTAGTATTAACATACATGCATGCAGTGAATATTTATATATGTGGGAACCCATATTGTTATTAAATTATTTTCCGATGCAATTTCTCTATTTTTATGTATAGAATATAACGAAATTTAATAAACTATATTATATACACTATGTAATGTGTATCGAATATTTCCAAGGGTTTAAATTGAATCGACAGTACTTATCTATATTACCTTAATGGTTAGAAACGCAATCATAACATTCATATAAATTAATTTTACTAACATTTAAAATGATTTTTGTTCTACTCTGAGAGTTTGTGTAATTCTTGTATCTGTATCGTACTGGTATTGGTGCTATATTATATAAATAACTAGCGGGCCCGGTGGACGTTGTCCCGTCCTGATAATAAAAAAACCTTGACAAATTATATACCCAAACCTTCCTTATGATTCACTTCATCTACTGGTGAGAACCGCATGAAAATCCGTTCAATAGTTTATGAGCTTATCGCGAACAGACAGACAGACGTGGCAGAGGACTTTGTTTAGTGTAGTGATAATATAAATAAAATTAAATATGTCTTTAACTACAATTATGACCGTTTTCTTTTTACCAATCTGTATTTAGAGTAATTAGAAATATTGAATTATTTAATTTGGAACTAACATTTTTGCGAGGTTGAAATTATAGTGCAAAGCTAATATACTTATATATGTTAGCAATAAATCTCCATCATCTCACGTTAATGAGGGTTTGACGCCTCGCGCGTCGTCAGCGGCCGCGGCACGCCCACGCCTATTAATAACTGACCTATTCTTTTTGGTGCCACCCTACTGGTACTGGCTAGTTACAGATAAGAAGTACGCACCAAGTGGGCATTTAAAAATAAATTTGTCGAAAGTGATAAACGACGGATATAACTTTTATTATTTGAAATTAAATTAACGTTCCGTTTAGAACGTATACCTTTTCTGACGTTAGAAGGATCTTATCTGGTATGATTGCTTCCATTACCAC
Source organism: Antheraea pernyi (assembly GCA_015888305.1). Classification (NCBI taxonomy): domain Eukaryota; kingdom Metazoa; phylum Arthropoda; class Insecta; order Lepidoptera; family Saturniidae; genus Antheraea; species Antheraea pernyi. The sequence continues at coordinate 11,066 of MU160411.1, read as the reverse complement.
GGAGAACCGAACGCTCAGTTCGCCTGTAACCGGGGGATTAATGCGTGAAGCAATTAATTTTGATTGAGGTGTGTTTTATTAAGTAATTGTTTTTGTTCCCAAATGTAGATTTGAAACGCACCAAGTTCTAATTTGTATGCCTCAATATATATTTTTTACGCTATTATCATAAAATAAATAGTGATTACGTTAAAACTGCGTAAAGTCGAAACGATGAGCGTTAGTGATGAATGTTTAATTTATGAATTCATTTTTAAACAACACTTAGTGGTTCTCGTCTAGTGATAATATTGTAGTTTTTGAGTCGATCTTGGAATCTCATGTAGTGGACTTTATATTTTATTCATAATCTTGTGTTATTTGAATCTGTATTTTGTAATATTGGTGGTGTTTTACGTAATATAGTTTGGTTATTGGGCGCAAGTGAAGTGGATGGGATGGAATACCACGGAGTATAGACTCTGATTTGCCACAAAAACTCTCTGGATAGTTTTTTTTTTATATTATAGGAGGCAAACGAACTGGTGGGTCACCTGATGTTAAGTGGTCACCACCGTCCATAGACACTTGCAACACCATAAGAGTCGCAAGTGCGTTGCCAGCCTGTGTTTGGGGGAGGGGAGGGGAAGTGGGACCTCCGGCGCTCTCACTGACGGAACGAAACGCAACAATGCAAGCACTGTTACTTCACATCGGTTTTATGTGAGAGGGTGGTACTACCCCGGACGAGCCGACCCATTCATACTGAAACCAGTACCAGTAACCATAGCTTCAGCGTGGCTCTACCACTACTAAAGTTCTTATAAGACGGTCATCATGTTGTTAGTTCATTGAAATGATCGTAAGAAACTTATAATACCATTGCCTACTCAACAATGGCAGTAATAGGTACTAAAAATGTAGTGGGCAAAAATAAAATAAAATGATAATATTACGTTATTTCAGAAATGCATGTACACACAGATAATTATAAAATTTAAAGGGTTTCGGTGATAAATTTTTTTAAGGAACAATTCAATATTATTTTTCTTTTGAAACTATGTTTGGCGTGTGGCTCGTTCCCACAGAATGCTTTAATACATTTTCCGTGTTCCAGTTAGCGCCCCATAAATTGATTAAGGGTCCGCGGCGACGCTCAAAAGTTTTTTGTGATTCAAGACAGGTAATGCTTAGCCGTTGTCTTTTTAGACTTTGGAAAAAATTTACGAAAATACTTGACTTAATTATAATGTCGAAGTTTGTATACATATATTATATATATTGTGTATATTGAGCGCGTGAATATAAATTTATTAAGGGTAACCTTCCATTAAGATAACAAAAATAAAATTATGATTTGGAGAATAGCATCATTATTAGAATAGCACATTTTATTGTAGATTTAGCTTATTCCTCTGGAATAGCATACTTTTTCTGGGTGAAAGTACCAAGTGTCCTTTTCTGTACACCTGACAACGTTTATGCAAAATTACTTAGCAAGACTGTAACAGCTTCACCGGACTACTACATAATTCAATACAATATATA
>MU160410.1:62531-73645 GCA_015888305.1 Antheraea pernyi | reverse complement strand
GTCCACAGAGCGAGGTTGTTTCTCAACCAAGCCTCATACGCTGCCGGCAATAATTTGAATATAGTATATGTAATTAATATACAATTTCTTTTACGCTTGACTCTGTACTAAATGTATATAAGAGTTCGTGTATATAACAACAAAAGAGAACAAAAGCGTTTTATTAATACCGGCACAAAGTTGTGTGACGAGCAAATAAAACAGTAGCAATATATTGGCCGAACTAAACAAATATACGCTAAAGGAAATAAGATGGACAGTCTATACAACAAAAGTTGATTGGTTCTGTAGCTTATTGATTACGAATGATCATGAATTCATTTTTATATCAAAAGGACGAAGATGTTCGTATATTATAGGCTGCTTTACTCTGAAAAAGAAGTTAGTAAAATTGTATAGGAAATGAAATTATGAGGACATGGAAATTCATCCGCACCTGTGGACCCTCTTCTTCGGGGTATCTTGGCTGAGTTTGTAAATTAGGTCGCTGATGTTGTTAACAAGACACTCGTCTACACTGCCACTAGGTTTTATTACAGTTTTCTAGAGATTTATTCCGATTTTATGATTGTTTCTCAGCGCAGTTACGCTCGTAGCGGTCTGCAAGTTGCGAGATTAAAACCTAATACGGTTTTCGATAGAGGGCGGCACTTTTGTTCGTTTAAAGTGCGTTCAGGTAGATGAGTGAACATTCAATTTCATTAACAAAATTAATAAAGAAAGTGATATGTGCTAGAATATCTATACTATACGGGTTTGTACTTTTTCGATTTTTGGGAACAAAATTATTGCAGGTGTCTAGGAATAAGTAATAGAATATATTTCAAAAATTTTTTTAAATGTCTGTCTCTCTGTCTATTTGTATGAACACGCATCACTGTTAAAGTACTGGGTTCACAATAAAACCTTATGTAAAAAAATCATAAAGCATATCCTCGGGAGTAACTTAGTCTTTGTTTCATTAAAATCGGTCCACTCTATCAAAAGTCGTAGGTCCTAATTCTTACAATTATCCGAAGCTTACGGTGAAGGATAATCATCATCTTTTTACCCTTATCCCACCTAAGTAGGGTCGGCACAACATGTTTCCTTTTCCACACTCGCCTATCAAATGTCATCTCAGTCATCACACCTTTTACACACATATCATTTTTCACAGAATCCATCCATCCTCGGTCTTTCTCTACTCTTATATCCATCGACCGTCATACTCAAAGCTTTTCTAGTTACATGGTCTTCATCTCTCCTCATAACATGGCCATACCATGCTAACCTATTATTCCTTATCTCCTCTGTTACTGGTGCTATTTCCTATTATATCCATTCTAGTTACTCCACACATCCACCTTAACATTCGCATCTCTACCACATGTAGTTTTCTCTCATCCGTCTCTCTCGTCGCCCAGCACTCAGATGCGTACAACATTACTGGTCTTATAATAGTTTTATACAACTTCCCTTTGAGTTTCAAGGGCATTCGTGGGTCACAAGCTACACCAGTCACCTTTCGCCATTTCATCCACCCTGCATTTATCCTATTCCTCACGCCCTTGTCTATGCAACCATCGTTTTGAATCAGAGAACCGAGATGCCGGAAATCAGAGCAGGTTTGTAAGGATAGTATTAGGGATTTTTTCTAAATTCGCCTGGTTAGCTACTACTACCATCAAGTTGAATATCTATAACTGAGCACATATACATGTGTTCTGGCATTTGAGAGCCGGTCCCCTCCTAGATTTAGCGTGTTTACATACTATGACATCATCTTTAAATTTGTGGCGAGTTTATGGTAAAATGCCATAAAATGTATAAAGTAAAAGCTGGTTAGCTACTACTACCATCAAGTTGAATATCTATAACTGAGCACATATACATGTGTTCTGGCATTTGAGAGCCGGTTCCCTCCTAGATTTAGCGTGTTTACATACTATGACATCATCTTTAAATTTGTGGCGAGTTTATGGTAAAATGCCATAAAATGTATAAAGTAAAAAATAAATAGATAATAATAAAGTCAACTTGTAACAGTCCCACCGCTGGACTAAAGACACTTCACCAGAGAAGCCCACTAGTCCCTGTGTAACCTATACGTAACCCTATGTGGGTATTACAAAACCATTTCCTTAATTCCATTGTGTAGACGTTAACCGTAAAACTATAATATATTAAATAACTTATTTTTAGGGTTTCTCCGAGTATTCAACACAGAACCCAAATAAAAACAAATGGACGTTCTCATGTTTGAACAAACGTGTGGGTGTTGTTTCATTTCTCATTTTTATCAGTACAAAAAAATCTTATTTGTTTCAAAGGGAAAATCAATTTGACATGCCATAAATCATGGTATGACTTTCCTTATTATATTTCCAATATTTGAGAAATAATAAGTAATAAACCGTAACAGCTTTATTTGTTTAATTCGTGAGGTCTTTTTATATTTTATGATAGTAATATAATTTTATATATGTGTCGGTGAAAGGCCAGAGCGAGTGGACGACCCGTACGTAGTTCTGGTTCCATGGCTATGTACGATTTAAATCCAGTCGAGCAGTAGTTATTTATAATGGGAATTGGAATAGAATTCAATGGGTAAATTGGACAGAGTAACGATCGGCAGGTTTCTTGGCAGATCCAATCTATTCGAGCGTCCGCAATAGAATGCGTCACCTTCAAAATCAACACTTTTACAAAAACCCCCACTCTCGTGCCCAAGCCATTAATATATAAACACCCAAGACGCCCACTTGTCTCACAGCCGGCACACAAATATGAGTGCATAATTTTGGATTATGGCAGTCATTACGAATAGTCTCGTGTCGCTTGCGTCCTTGTCAAAACAACTTTAAATCATTCAGGTAAGGTTGAATTTGCAAAAATTTATCGGATAACTATAACTACATATGTATATTCAGGAGTTTTTGCGGGACGGCCTTTCCTTATTATATTTCCAATATTTGAGAAATAATAAGTAATAAACCGTAACAGCTTTATTTGTTTAATTCGTGAGGTCTTTTTATATTTTATGATAGTAATACGATTTTATATATGTGTCGGTGAAATGCCAGAGCGAGTGGAAGGGTCGTTGCGTAGTTCTGGTTCCATGGCCATGTACGATTTAAATCCAGTCGAGCAGTAATTATTTAATCGGAATTTGAATACAATTCAATGGGTAAATTGGACAGAGCAACGATCGGCAGGTTTCTTGGCAGATCCAATCTATTCGAGCGTCCGCAATAGAATGCGTCACCTTCAAAATCAACTCTTTTACAAAAACCCCCACTCTCGTGCCCAATCCATTGATATATAAACGCCCACTTAAGGTCTCACAGCCAGCACACAAAAATTAGTGCATAATTTTGGATTATGCCCTCATTTCAAATAGACTCACGTCGCTTGCGTCCTTATAAAAACAACTTTAAAACATTCAGGTAAGGTTGAATTTGCAAAAAATTATCGCATAACTATAACTACATATGTATATTGACGAGTTTTTGCGGGACGGTTTTGAGCGCTACTTTTATTCGAGACTGTGGGTCTTGGGTTTTTAAATATCAATGGCCAAATCACAATATTTAGATTGCGGCTCGGTGTCGTCATTCTTAATCAAATAAACTACTCTTCGTACAAGTTATCGTTTGCTACGACATATATATTACTTAGTAGGCTCTGCCCGCGACTTCGTCCACGTGGAATAGTTTGGTTTTAGGCTAACGCTAACACGCAGCAAAAGTTCTCAAGAAGAAAAACCCCCGATTTTGAAACATTCTTCATTCGTGCTCCGCTCCTATTGGCCTTAGCGTGATGATATATAGCCTATAACCTTCCTTAATAAATAAGCTATATAACACTGAAAGAGATTTTCACAAACTCTCACAAATTCACAAACTTTTTTTTTTTTTTTATGTCAGGTGGCAAACGAACAGGTGGGTCACCTGCTGTTAAGTGATCACCACCATCCATGCACACTAACAACCCCAGAGGAGTCGTAAGGGCGTTGCCATCTTTCGGAGGGAAGGGTTAGGGGAGGGAAAAGGAGAGGAGAGAGGAGAGGGGAGGGGAGATGGGTCTCCGGCGCTCTCACTGACCGAACGAAACGCAACAATGCAAGCACTGTTACTTCACGTCGGTTTTCTATGAGAGGGTGGTACTACCCCGGGCGAGCCGACCCATTCATGCTGAAACCAATAATAGTTTCAGCGTGGCTCTACCACCATAATATTAATATTAGTATAGATATATAACACTTTAAATTATATATTTGAAAATTAACAAATACGCGAGTGTTTGTTTGCAAATATTCAAATACAGAAGTAATGTTTTGAAGTCATACTTCTTTTGGCGTGTTAGGGAAAAATGATGAGTGTAAAATTTTACAATGCGTGCACACACCGTCACGAAAAACCGACACCCTGAAGTTAGCTATAGTCATCAAACGTAGAATAAGGAGATCGATAAAATTTATAGTCATCATTTTCTATTGTTATTGTCGTTTTTTCTACAAGGAGAAAGATAAAATTTTTGAAAAGATTTTTATCTTGTTACGCCAAAGATGTATAACTTCCAACGCGTGTACATAAGTACACACACACTTTTTTACACACTTTATAATTCACTAGCCTTTATACCTGACCTATCCTTAGGGAAAAGTACTTTTGGTCTTGATGAAAAAAGAAAAAATCCTATATTATTTTCTGTAACTCCGAAAACGTGTATACAAAATTTAAAGACGATCAACTCAGTAGTTAATTCGTGAAAGCGTAACAAGCAAACGCAAACTTATTTATAGTAATAATTAGAATTAAGATATTCATTTATTTCCGAAGTAACTTGTTCTCGCGTCTTCATTCAGATAGGTAAAATGTATGGAACAGCAGCTCCGGGAAATTGGCTGCCAATTTTTCGAATAAGAATTTGAATACCTCTATAAAAAAGCCATGAAATATTTAAAATGCGTTGACCAGCGTACGGAATTTTTTTGAAAAATCGAAAATCTCAAGGCGGTATCTAGAAATATATCTCTTGAACACGACTGCCCATCTTTTACTTTTTTGAAGTGTCAACTTCTAAGGGGTGTAAATAGGGGGACAAGATAAATTGTAAGATCACATTTTTTTAATGATGCATTTAAATCTACTTGGTCTGCCCGCCTCTGTCCATCTTTTGAAAAGTTTTTTTGTTTACTATAGGGGGCAAATGAACAGGCGGGTCACCTGATGTTAAGTGATCACCGCCGTCCATAGAAACTAGCAACACTAGTTGGGAGTCGCAAGTGCGTTGCCGGCCTGTGTTTGAGGGAGGGAGAGTGGTGGAATGGGGAGAGGAGGGCAGAGCGGCGGGGAGGTGGGTATTCGGTAAAAGTCAATTTCTAAGGGGTGTAAATGGAGGGAAAAGAAAAATTGAGAGATTAAGTTTTTTTAATGATGCTACACAAAACATAAACGGAAACGAATTAACGCATAATTCTGTATTTGTCCACTTCTAAATCACGTGATAAAAAAAATCCAAAAAGGTATATAATAATTATAGATATAAATTAAAAAGATCTTTATATTTACGGCCTATTTTAACCAATGGCCAAATACCAGTTTAAAATAAAACACAAACTACACGTTTATACATTTATTTAGCACAATTTTTTAAATAAGTATATCACAAACTACATTTATACAATATTGAGTAAACAGAACTTGTGAGAAGAATTATTGTAATGAAAATGGTATTTCAAAGTATGCCTTAGTAACGCTATGTTAAGTATAATTAATCAAAAAGCTCTCTATCTCGATATAACGTTGAGAATATAGCGACCATGCTCTTAAATTAATACATTGATAAACAAAAATAACGAGTATATAACTATCTTGCTGTTTGTTATACGTCTAGCGCTATTATTATTAACAATTAAAATAGTTGGGCAGTGATATCACAAGGTGCGAAGAAGCAAACATTATGCTAAATAAGTATATCACAAACTACATTTATACAATATTATATAATTTTAATCATATATTTTTTTTATATTTAAATAATATTTTTATATACATCGATCACTTTTATTCCGACTCGAATATTCTTACACAATATAACCTTGTAATAAATTAAGTAAACGGAATAAACAGAACTTGTGAGAATAACTATTATAATGAAAATGGTATTTCAAAGTATGCCTTAGTAACGCTATGTTAAGTATAATTAATCAAAAAGCTCTCTATCTCGATATAACGTTGAGAATATAGCGACCATGCTCTTAAATTAATACATTGATAAACAAAAATAACGAGTATATAACTATCTTGCTGTTTGTTATACGTCTAGCGCTATTATTATTAACAATTAAAATAGTTGGGCAGTGATATCACAAGGTGCGAAGAAGCAAACATTATGCATTTTCTCCTTTCCACTATAGAACTACACGGGCGGGTACGCGTCTCCACAGTTTCACAGTAGCAACCATCCCGGCAAGAACGAAGAAGTTCGAAAGCTCTTATTTTTGTCGTACTGTGAAGATGTGGAATCGTCTTCCAGCCAGTGTGTTCCCTTTCTTTTACGACATGGGGTCCTTCAAACGAGGCGTGAAGAAGCACTTTTGCAGGTCGGCATGATAGCGATGACTGTCATTGCTATTTAACACGGACAGTCCCCGTTATTTATAGACTGTACTGTATTTTCCATCGGGTACAGTGTTAGTCATTTTGCTGAATCAGTTAAAAAAAAACCACCAGTGGGTGTGAAAGGGATACCACTTCACGTTACTCATACTCAATCATACGTTACGTCATCGTTGTTGCATATTGAAATACGATACAAGATAGCAGAATAATTAACAACAACTTAAAGCAACAGTGGTTATAATTTAACGCAGCAGCGTAATTCATTATCGATACATAGTAGTTATAACTATTTATAAAATTATATTCCTATAGCATCATCACATTATTTAATAACCTATAAATAATACAGAAATGTAAGAATAGTTAGAATTTATTATATTGTATTAAATATATTTTTCAATGTTTTATTATATCTCCTATAAACAGTTTAATATTTTCTTTTATTACACTCTATACATCGATTTCAAAAATATTATTGACCAATATACAGAAATAAATCTACTATAATTACATTATTTTGCTAATAAAATCTCTATTGTAAAAGCTCCACGTTTAATTCGAAATAAAGTGTTTATTTAAAATTAATTTTCACGGTAAATATTTATATTTCAATTCTTAAGATAACGGTTTTGATTATTCACTGTTATAATGAACCGTGATAGGAACGGACGAGAAATAACAATAACATTAGGACTTTCTTAACTTCTGTATAAATTGAGGGGGGAAATTTACAGCCTAATTGAATTCGGAAATATCTTATAGTTTAATATTAAAAAATAGATATTTGTTTTTTATGTCAAAACGTGGCAAACGAATAGGTGGTATTACCACCCGACCCACAGAAAACCGACGTGAAGTAACAGTGCTAGCATTGTTGCGTTTCGTTTGGTCAGTGAGAGTGCCGGGGACTAACCACCGCCCCTCTCCCTCCTCTCTACCCTCCCCCTTTCCCCCAAATATAGGCTGGCAACACTCTCCCTGGTGTTGTTAGTGTTTATGGACGGTGGAGATCACTTAACATCAGGTGACCCACCGCTTCGTTTGCCTCCTATGACATAAAAAAACTTAGTGTTAAATGATCACCACCATCCATAGACACTCCCCTGGAGTCGTAAGTGCAATGCCAGCCTGAGTCTGGGGGAGACGGAGAGAGGGACGGGAAGTGGGCCTCCGTCGCTCTCACTGACCGAACGAAACGCAACAATTCTGTTACTTCACGTTGGTGTTTCTGTGGGTCGGGTGGTACTATCCCAGACGAACCGACCGATTCATGCTGAAACCAGTCATAGCTTCAGCGTGACTTTACCCCCTACCATGATATTTGTAACTATAAGTATTACTTGCATTAAAATAACGTTGTGTTATAAATAAAGACACGTAAAAATTAAAAATAAACATTTCGATAATATGATTCAAAAAGAAAGATTGTTAAATGAAATTCATAAACAAAATACATAGATTCAATTTTTTTTTTTATTGTAGCTCGGCAAAGTGACTTTACTGTGCCTGATGGTAAGCACAGTACAATCCAAAAACAATGGCGACCACCGAGAGACATACAATCCATCTCCGATCGCCGCTGTCATGCCGGCCTGCGTAAGTATCTCTTCACGTTGCGCTTGAAGGACCCCATGTCATAGGAAGGAGGAAACACTGGCCGGGAGATTGTTCCATAGCTTCACGGTACGGCAAAGATAAAATGTTGCGAACTTTTTAGTTCGTGCCCAGATAGGATTTACCGTAAAACTGTGGCTTCGAAGACCAGCGCGCATGGTGCGGTTATGAAAAGGAGAGGAAGGGATCAAGTTGAATAACTCTTCAGAACATTGATGATACAAACGGTAGAACACGCTCAGTGAGGCAATGTCTCTACGCAACTGAAGCGGCTCTATGAACTCTGTAATGTCTGCATCATTAACAATGCGGACAGTCCATCTCTGCAACCTGTCCAGGGTATCCAAGAGGTACTTTGCCGAATTTAAAAAGGAAAGCGATAACTTTTTGAGATTACATCAATAGAAATATAAAAGCCTTTACAAGTGCTACTTCTAAACCATTCATCATATTAGAGAAAGATTAAGTTATTTTGATATTTGAAATTCGCGTAAATTATTATGTTTAAGGTAACAGAACATTAATATCTGTTATCATCTAAGTTTTAACCACAACCAGATAAGACGGTGTTAAGTGACTATCGAACTATTCACGCTAAAGACTTGAAAGAGTAGCAGTTTGAAAAAGCACTCGGATAAAAATCTGAACATCTCTCAACTATCGATATCTATACACATAATAAGAACGTAATTATTTAAAAAAATTGTTGAAGGTGTTTTGGAATAAATAATAAAATACATTTGAATCATTTTTAGAAATGTCTGTCTGGCTGTCTATCTGTTTGTTTGAACACGCATCACTGCTAAAGTACTACATTCATGATAAATCCTCGAGTGACCGATAGTCTTGGTTTCATGAAAATCGGTTCACTCTATCAATAGTTATTGTAACTTTAATGACGACGTGACTTAAGTATGAGGGGAAAGTAGATAAATGGACTTAGTACATTCGGATGTTTTTATTAGTCACTATTTTTTTACATTACGTTCCGCACGGACAGATCAAGGGCATAGCTAGTAGTTATTAAAACAGGCATACTTTAATCGGTTATTCCAAGTATCATTTTTTTACAAATAAGTATCAAGACACTGTTTATATTTACTTTATGAACAAAGAAGTGTTTATTATTTTTGGTCTAATTTCTTGTACTAGTGAGCGCCCAGTGGTCGACATTCGACCATAGTTTGAATTTTATTAGGGTTAATATCATTGTTTAGTATAGAATGAAAAAGGGTAATTGGAACGTAAGAGTAAAATAATACATACAGTCGAGCATAGCAACCTCCTTCACAACCTTTTTTGAAGTCCTTTATTGACAGATGTCAAAATGTATTTTTTATTTACATGTGTGTATATGTTGTGTAAAATTGAAGCATTAGTGTGAGTAATGCATATTTTAATTAATTTAATGTACTTCTAATGCATTTTATATAAAATAAATAGCTTTCTGCACTTCTCGTCCGTATCATAAACTTTAACTATGCCAAATTTCACGTTCATCCGTTCGCCCAATTCCGTTAAAAAGGGATACAAAGTTTAGGCTTCACGTATTAATATATATGATATCTTAAGAATAAATTAAGTGTATACATTCGACTGCTAATGCTACAAGCGTAATAAAGCAGATGATAAAAAAACTTCAAAATCGTAAGACACCGATATAAAAATAAGAATGTAGATATATTTGTCAAAATATTTCAATTTATTCATTGTCCCGCTCTGGTAATAAAAAACCTTGACAAATGATATACCTAAAACTTCCTTATAAATCACTCTATCTACTGGTGAAAACAGACTTCTCGCAAACAGACAGACAGATGTGGCAGACGAGTTTGTTTTATACTATGTAATGACGTCTACAATACATTTGAAAAACATGTTTGCATTATTATTTTTAAATATTCCCAATAAAACGCACATATCTATCACGGCTTCGGAATGACGTAACACCACAACCAACATGACTTTTCTTCTGTATGAATAGAACAAAGTTTAAATATCAGAGCAATGTTTCGGAAGGTGTGACGTCACGCGCTACGATTGGTGTTTCTGTTCAAGTGATAAGAAAAATGAATTAATGTTTTTCGACTGTTGAAAAATATTTAAAACTTATGAATAAACATTAAACAATTTCATTATTTTCGTTTAATATCTACAACGGTTATTATATTACATAACTTTACATTGTGGCCTATCGTTATATTTGTCTTTAAGAGCCGCAATAATTTTCATATACCTCTCCGTGTTGATTTTCTCGGCGCGAGTGTGTCGGACTCCTGTATGGGTCTTGGAGACGGCTGCGTGACAGAGGAACACTCCGTCTAAAACTACCAGACGATATTCTTGAAGACAGAGCTCTAACATCTGGATAGAACAATATTATTTTACGTTATATCAAATAATTTTATTTAAAACTAGAATGAGATAATTTGTGGTATGAGTGACTGGATTGGAATAGGTATTGGACATATTGTAGTTATTGTTGTGATGGATTAACACTTAACAACGTTCACTATTTAAATAAAAGTTCTGACTAAACAGACAACTAGATTTATTACTAAAATTACAAACATACAACTGAGGTGCAACAATAACTAGAGATACGGGGGTGCGCGGAGATGTCTCAAAGCCTACTGCTGTAGCAGGCGCGCGGCGCGTGACTCGCCGCCCCCGCCTCGGCCGACGACTTGATAAGCTGCGGCTTACATACTGCCATTATTATTTAATTATTTATGTTATATATTTTTATTTGGGTGTAGGAGGCGGCCACACACTCCCCTCCAGAGACCGAGTTACGGGCGATAATAATCCGGGAATACTACTTTTCTCCCAGATCGTGTTCTGCGATCCCTTTCTGTTGGTCTGTTCTGGTCAGGTTGTGTCGTTTCAGGT
>MU160410.1:11453-59314 GCA_015888305.1 Antheraea pernyi | reverse complement strand
ATACAGTCGAGCATAGCAACCGCCTTCACAACCTATTTTGAAGACTTTTATTGACAGATGTCAAAATGTCTTTTTTATTTTCATGTGTGTATATGTTGTGTAAAATTGAAGCATTAGTGTGAGTAATGCATATTTTAATTATTTTAATGTACTTCTAATGCATTTTATATAAAATAAATAGCTTTCTGCACTTCTCCTCCATATAAACTTTAACTATGCCAAATTTCACGTTCATCCGTTCGCCCAATTCCGTTAAAAAGGGATACAAAGTTTAGGCTTCACGTATTAATATATATGATATCTTAAGAATAAATTAAGTGTATACATTCGACTGCTAATGCTACAAGCGTAATAAAGCAGATGATAAAAAAACTTCAAAATCGTAAGACACCGATATAAAAATAAGAATGTAGATATATTTGTCAAAATATTTCAATTTATTCATTGTCCCGCTCTGGTAATAAAAAACCTTGACAAATGATATACCTAAAACTTCCTTATAAATCACTCTATCTACTGGTGAAAACAGACTTCTCGCAAACAGACAGACAGATGTGGCAGACGAGTTTGTTTTATACTATGTAATGACGTCTACAATACATTTGAAAAACATGTTTGCATTATTATTTTTAAATATTCCCAATAAAACGCACATATCTATCACGGCTTCGGAATGACGTAACACCACAACCAACATGACTTTTCTTCTGTATGAATAGAACAAAGTTTAAATATCAGAGCAATGTTTCGGAAGGTGTGACGTCACGCGCTACGATTGGTGTTTCTGTTCAAGTGATAAGAAAAATGAATTAATGTTTTTCGACTGTTGAAAAATATTTAAAACTTATGAATAAACATTAAACAATTTCATTATTTTCGTTTAATATCTACAACGGTTATTATATTACATAACTTTACATTGTGGCCTATCGTTATATTTGTCTTTAAGAGCCGCAATAATTTTCATATACCTCTCCGTGTTGATTTTCTCGGCGCGAGTGTGTCGGACTCCTGTATGGGTCTTGGAGACGGCTGCGTGACAGAGGAACACTCCGTCTAAAACTACCAGACGATATTCTTGAAGACAGAGCTCTAACATCTGGATAGAACAATATTATTTTACGTTATATCAAATAATTTTATTTAAAACTAGAATGAGATAATTTGTGGTATGAGTGACTGGATTGGAATAGGTATTGGATATATAATGTTTAAATTTATGAATCGTTGGTATCGATACATAAACACTTTTGAGTGATAATAGGAATAGGCGTGTAGCCTAGCGGTTTTACATATCGAAATTTTTTCTCTATATTTGTATTTTCTTTCCTTTTTGGTAACGTTTGCGAAATCTTTATAATTTGTTATATTGTTTTACAATTTGAGCTATAAACACATTAAGTTTAACGTTATAGCATATTGTTTTTACGATAGACCACAAACAAAAAAGAAACTCAAAATAAACAAGTTAAAGCGACGATGGCTGAGTACTTGCGTATTCGGACACTGCGTCAACTTGCTAATCAGTCGGAGCTATCGGTGATAAAAAAGACTCTGTAATGGTAGTAAGGCTTTTTCTAAGTCCACTTGGCCACCTACCACTCTCAAACTGAAAATCTGTTCGTCAAGTAATAGGAATAGGCGTGTAGCCTAGCGGTTTTACATATCGAAATTTTTTCTCTATATTTGTATTTTCTTTCCTTTTTGGTAACGTTTGCGAAATCTTTATAATTTGTTATATTGTTTTACAATTTGAGCTATAAACACATTAAGTTTAACGTTATAGCATATTGTTTTTACGATAGACCACAAACAAAAAAGAAACTCAAAATAAACAAGTTAAAGCGACGATGGCTGAGTACTTCGTATTCGGACACTGCGTCAACGTATGTAGGTATCTATGCTTGCTAATCAATCGGAGCTATCGGTGATAAAAAAGACACTGTAATGGTAGTAAGGCTTTTTCTAAGTCCACTTGGCTACCTACCACTCTCAAACTGAAAATCTGTTCGTCAAGCATCAATGAACGTGTTCTTAAGCTGCACTTAAGATCAAGTCCCCTCCAACATGTTTACCATCTGATAGCACATCATAATTGAACTGATTGTGATCAGACGAATGATATTATAATTAAAAAGCTAGATTCGTTACATACGCATGATATTTTGACAAAAGAAATGGCACGATAACGTATACGTAATATTGTAACGCCACACTGTCTTGTCACAGACACTTGCCACACTCACAAAAATGTAGTAGTAAGACGGCATATTCTCAATATCGGTGGTGAAGTTTTTTAGACCCAGATCTCAAACGGCAAATTATATTTTTAAATGCCTAGCCATCTTCTTCATTACATAGTATAAAACAAAGTCCCTTACCGCGTCTGTCTGTCTGTTCGCGATAAGCTCAAAAACGATTGCACGGATCTTCATGCGGCTTTCATCAGTGCATAGTGTTTCATGAGGAACATTTTGGTATATAATTTGTCAAGGATTGTTTTATAATCAGGGCGGGACAGCGTCTGCCGGGCCCGCTAGTTAATTATAATTTTACATTACATAATTTGTTTTCGTTCAGTTTTTCCAACTTTTCTAATAATACATTTTGTTTAATTATGCTACCAACAGTCTGTTGGTCTGTGCATCATAATGTCTAGATTTGTTTCTAAAGAGTTTAAACATTTATGGTTCTGCACAGTTCAGGGGTTCATACTGTTCCACATATTATTGGGTAATTATGCATTTCAATAATGAATTCAGATATATCAATAATGCATATATTTCTTGTTAGGTATACCAAAAGACATGTTAACAGCGAACTATGATTTTTTTACTAAAGGCCTTCATCGCACTTTCATGTACGGTCAGTTTACCTTCAATTGATTATACATTATTTATAAGTAAACTAGGCTTATAAATATGTTTAGCTTTTTCGGTATTATTGTTTTTACAATTTTCTTTTAAGAGTTTTATGCTTCGTGTTAGGTAGTTATATATAACGAGGTATGTAGATTAATTAGAACAGTTCTATGAATATCTTAACGAATACGTGTTTAAAATAAGGCAATATGAAATATCTCAAGGCAGCCATGTCATAATGCCTCATAAAAGTCGAAGTGAAATACAAATTTTCTTTGTTTAAAGTGAAATATAAATAATCTTGACAATAAACAAAACTATAACTATTAAGCCTATTATTTTTTTAATTAGAAATAAAGAATGTATTCCCGTGTAAATTCTATCAAATTCTACGTGATTGTTTTTTATTCTTAATTTAATTTGCACACATTTATTTAAAGGAATCAACTTTATAGCATCGCACACTTTCTAAGTTTACACAAAGAGGGTAGAAATTCAGCACTTTTTGAATATACGGCATCTACGTTATTCGTAGCAGTCAAGACGTTCTAGATAGTTTTATAAACAAAAAACAAAAGCAACACAAAAACAACCCAAACTGAAAAAAACAACATTTTAATTCCAAAAACAATTCACATCAGATTATTAGTTTGTAAGTCTCGTTCAACCGATGTTCTACCAAAGTGGTGCGACAAATACACATACATATATGAAGTTTTTGGCGAGATTTAGGAATGCCATATTGTGAGTTTTATATTTTATTCACAAATATTGTGTTATTTTACTCTTTATTTGGTAAGACTGGTGGTTCTTACATGATATACTTCGGTTAGTATACACAAGTGAAAGGAATGGGAAATAATAACACGGAGCATGAACTCTGAGATGTCAAAAATAGTCCCTGGAAAGTTCTAACAACGAGGTCACCGTCTTGTTAGAACATTGAAATTATCACAAGACGCCTCTAACATTATTACCGACTCGACAATGACAGTAATAATGTAGAATATTAATTGCCTAAAATAAATAAAAAAAGGTGTTTATGTAGGTGTCATTTAAACAACGTTTTTAGGAGATTTTGTCAAGTTAGTAATTAGCAGCTAGCAGTCAAGAATTTCTACATTATTTAATAAAACAAAATTAAAACCCAACACAAACTGAAAGAAAGCATTTTTATTAAAACAAAAAATTGCAATTTAAAAGCCATAAAAAACATCGCATCGTCTACGACCGCTAATTTTCATCAGCTCGATACTTCGATTGTACCTCTGCTTCAAATCCATAACGATAATTGAATACTTGTACAGGTTTGAATAGATTGCACGTCGGCGTAAGGCACGCTCTATCGCTCTACGATAACCTTTGCGCCTTCGAGCCGAGTGACAAAGGAAAGCTCCGTTAATGATTGCGAACCGGTAACCTTGGAGACAGAGTTCTAGCATCTAAGAAATACAAAAGCTGTTAGTCTATCGTCCTTTATTACACTTGTTAAAAAAAAAGATCTTAAGTCACCGACTACACATCCATACATTGCCTTAAGTCCGTAGCTGAATTGGACAAGCTAATTTTATGATTCTAAATATTAAGAAAACGTAATGGAGTAAGACTGCTTGAAAATATAGACAACAGTCCACGAACATGTTAAGGCAAATCATGTTTTTATATTCCATAAGATAATTACGTCATGGTGTGGCCTCATGGAGCTGCGGTAGAAAGCAACGGGATTTAAAAAAAAAACTTCTATGGTCAGCTCTACTCTGGGTACTATGTATACATCATAGTATTTACAAGCTACGTTTAATTTAGAATCAAATGACCGCGTTTGAGATTATTCTTTCACAGGATTATTATTATCTAAACTATTATACAATAGGTATCGTTTTCTAATACATTAATCCCTGGGACTATCATTTTAAAAAGCGGAACAATTACCATATAGGTTTGAAAATACGCGACGCGACTAAAACTACGTGTAGCGCGGTATTAAGTATATGAGGGCACGTATGTAAAACCACAAAATTCTGCTATTACTAGATAAAGTAGACTAAAGATAGTTGAAAAACGAAATGTCTTGTTATTTTTGTTCTCAATATAACTTAAAAGAGACTTATCAAGAAAAATAAATGTTTTTCAAACATCCATTATAAATATATATATATATAAAGATATATATATAACTTTCATATTTAACTCCAAATAAGTAACTACATATATCACCAGTTATTGCAATTGAAGCTACAAAGGAAAAAACAATAATTCCAAAAAATATATTTATTACCTACTATAGTAAAAGCTATACTTTTTAGCATTAAATAGCTGTGTTCAATTATTCCTCAAAGTATTTAACAAACGAATAAATTTAAAACTGTTCACTTAATACCGTTTTTAGCCGTTCAAACATAAAAACAATTCGTTCAAGGAAAACGGACCTTGTAAAATAAATTACCTGTGTCATTTTGTCCTGTCGCCCTTCCCAAGACAGCATCTCACTGTACCATGGCTCCTTATGCGTCCCGAAATAAAGAGGTTCCCATCTGTGATACGGATATTCACGTCTTGCTATTAACATGGGCTGTGACATAAAAATGTTATTTTAGAACATAATAAATGCATGAGTACAAAGACAAAAAATGCAATTAAAACGTGAAATAATGCCTTCTTAAACCAAAGCTATAAAAGCTCTTTTTTAAACTTTATAGGTTTTGAGTGTTTCAATACAATCCCACCTTATGCAAAATGGTCCATAGTGGTGAACACATTAAACTTAGAGCTTTCAATTGAAGCTATCGGAACACACCAATAGGTACTTGACGACAGATTTTCAAGTTGTATTAGAGTAAGTTCACGTCAAATGGACCCCCTTTTCCCAATTGATCATGGAATCAAAATTAATATATTTCAATATAAAGTAGTCACTATCAATAATGATAGCCTAAAACGGTTTTTTTTTAAATTTCATTTAAAAAAAAAATTTTGTTACTGAAAATTTTGGAGACTTTTAATTAAAAAATAAATTACTGAGAAACTGTAAAAGATATTTCAATTAAATTTTTAGAATTTGTTGTTTGATATATACAGTTTAATAAATAATCGATAATTTTAAATTATTTATTTATTAACACATTGTTAATAAAGTTTTAAATAAACAAATGAAAATTTTAATGACTTCTCCCTCAAATTATGAAAAAAAAAGTTTCAGTAACATGCATTATACATTAAAGTTTCATATTTTGAAAGATAATTTTACTGCCCGCTATTAGTTTAAATAATATGAATTTATATACCCCAGAGCGGCGAGCACAGTACAGCGAACAGGTGCGCGTTGTAGACACTGCCTAAACGTCAATCAGTGTTAATAAATACTAATGTGCTTTTACAATGAAATTTAATGTTATTTAAGATTTTTTAAGATTAATTAATTTAATTTTGAGATTATTTATAAAACTGTAAATATTAAACAACAAATCCTAAAAAATTCATTGAATGATCTTTTACGGTTTCTTTGCAATCTATTTTTTAATAAAGAGTCTCCAAAATTTTCATTAACAAAAAAATTTTGTCAAAATGAAATAAAAAAAAACCGTTTTAGGGTATCATTATTGTTAGTGACTATTTTATATTGAAATATAATAATTTTGATTCCATGGTCAAGTGGGAAAAGGGTTCACTTGAAGTGATGTTACTCAGTAGTAACTAGTCAGTTGGACTTAGAAAAATGGTGACAGACCGTCCTATGGACTATGGTTATGGACTAGATTTCAATTGCACTTGCCGGTAAACTCGATAAGTGCTTGGCGACAGATAAATTAAACTTGGGGGTGGTAACTAGCCAGGGGGCATTAAAAAAAATCCGGCTCATTCACAATTCTAGGAACCTACGTCGATCATAGCGACGTCCGAATATGCCAATCATTGATATTTCAATGCTTTTTTATGCAATGGTAAATTAAATGAAATAATAATAGAAATTCCGTCAAGTGCTTCCAGGTCGACTACAAATATAATTGTGTCGTCAAAATATTTGACTAACATAATGAAGTTCGTGAGCTCGATTCCACTAACATAATTAGTTGTAGTAAATTGTTTTGATTTAGAGTTGTTAAATAATTAACTTTATGTCCAAGAAAAAGCAGAACAATACAAAAATACTGTCCAGAGTCAAAATTGAGAGTTATAAAGACTTGATAAAAATCATTCAATATATACGCCGCTGTTTCTGTTAATAGGTTAGCCAACTAAAGTTTTTCAAATATATTAAATAATACGAGTATTTGAAATAAGTTTACGCAAGAAGTGACATGATGAACGTAGCTAATTCAACGCCCCAATCCACTTAGTAGATAAGCCATTCAATCTCCCGAGTACCAGACAAGGTGCTTTAACAGTAAATGTCAGGATAGAACAATAAGCGCTACCTATTATTAATTCTATCACTAATAAATTTAAAGATCACAAATTTTAACAGTAACAATGATCCCAAAGGATAACTGATGTGGTTACTTCTTGCCTATCTTTACACATAAACAACAATGTTTTCTATGTTTGTATAAATAATGTTTATAGAAAGCCTTTATCATAAACTCTTCTTATTTTCAAAGTAAATTCAATAAATTCATGATATCAACCTTAACAATACCTAATTACAATAGCTAACTAATTAAAATATTATTATTATTAATAATTATCGCTAGAAATTGTCCAGTAGTGGAAATTCGTCCTTACCTAATTTTTTAAATATTTAAAACAGTATGAAGGTTATATTGTTAAACAATACATCATTGCTTTTTTATTATCTTCTATCGTGGCAGGTATGAACGTGTACAACAACATCATTATCTATTTATTGAAATACACATTATATATAACCTCTTTAGCGATAGTCTCTACTCAATGCGACTGTTTTACTACAGATATTACATACTAGTGGGCGCCCAGTGGTCGACATTCGACCATAATTCATTCATTTTTTAAAGTTTGGACTTTATTCGGGTTCTTTTGTCAAAAGGTTATATACTTCTATTATCAAAGGTTTTCATCATGGCTACTCAATTATTTGTCACTTTTTTAAATTGTATAATCATAAAAAGCGGTTACATAAGGTGGTAAGGCTCTCAAATTCTAAGTAAAGATAACCTGGATACACAATAGGATTAAATAAATAATCCAAAACAAAAAAGTTTTTAATACTACCATTAACTTGTGAAAATGAATTCCTTTTTGTTCAAAATTTATCATCAACTGTAATAAATATAAATGCTACATCAAGTTGAACTAAGAAACAAACAAGAGCAAACAAATTTTCTTATTCTGATTTTACAAAGTATTTTTGGCTCATTTTTTTTATTGAACCATTATTTCAAGTGAATTCAGCACAAAAAATACTAAACATAAACTTACTAAGTATTGACTTTGACTTTGGTAATATTGCTTTACTCTTATGACAATATGAAGCAAAGTGACATGAAGTGAAAGCAGTCCGGTCACGTAAAATTTTCAGTAAGACCAAATAGAATAATCATTATTTCAGTGATTCCATAAATTTACTAAAGATAATTATTTAAATTATGAATTTACATATTATATTATTATAAAATTAACCTACAATTTGACCAGTTGATTTCAAAGGGCATGTAAGGCATGCAACGTCAGTCATGTTAAAAATATTGAAAAGGTAAAATATTGGAACGTAAGAGTGACATCCATTCGCCCAATTCCGTTAAAAAGGGATACAAAGTTTAGGCTTCACGTATTAATATATATGATGATGATATTTGATATTCAGTGTGATCGTAAAAACAATGGGAGTTTTTGAAGGGATCTTGGTATATCATGTACCTAGAGGATTTTATATTTTATTCATAATCTTGTGTTATTTGACTCCAAATTTTGTATTATAGGTAGTATCTCATGTAATCCTTGAATATTCTTTTATCTTAATCTGCATATCCTTAATCATCCTTGGACATTGTAATCTGGATATCCTTAATCATCCTTGGATATTGTGCACAAGTTAAATATACGAGAAGTAATACCACGGAGTATGGATTCTGACTTGCCACAAAAGCCCTCGAAATTTCTAACAAGAGGGCCACCATTTTATTACAACATTGAAATTATGGCAAGACACTTATAATATCATTACCTACTCGACAATGGCAGTAATAATCTACTAGAAGATTGGTTGCTGGTAGTTATTTTATAGGCAGTTAGTTTTGTTGAGAGGGTGGTACTACTCCGGGCGAGCTGACCCATTCATGCTGAAACCAGAAACAGCTTCAGCGTGGCTCTACCACCTACAAAATATATTGAATCTCGCGATTGAGCATGTATCCGTAATACCCTTGCCATCGCAGACCGCTATAAATACAGTCCACATCTCTCCTTATATTAAAACCGCAATCATCGGAGGTGAAGAAAAAAGTGATTTGACCACGCTAGCTACCAGTTTAAGCCACTATTCCCCCAGTTGCCAAAAACAGGGAAAAAAGAATAATTCTACTTAATTAATGTATGTATAACCATTTTACACATATTTTATCTTTCTACGCTCGTTCTCATATAAACTGTCCCCAATTTCACAATCCTCCGTGAAAGTAATGTACTTAAAAAGGAAAAAACATATTAATATATAGATTGACAATATTTTGTTTCTTTAAAGCCTTGGGAGCGACGGATTATTGGACAAAAGATAATCTCGCTCGGATCGTGAGACTTTTCCGTTTCTATATTCTGAGTTATATTATGTATTTGCTGTTTTGATGTCAATTTTCGGTTGATCTTAACACACTGAAAAATTAAATGATAAATATTACAGTCGTTGTGGTATTTCTATAATATAAAATATAGTTGTAAACTGAGGTAAAATTTCTCAAACATAAAATTTAAAGACAACTTGTAAATCTCCCTTTATATAACTATACCACCGCGTAGTTACGTCGCTCGCTCTAATTGCCAACTAATTATTAGAGAACTCGCTCTAACTAGGGCACTTAAGTATGCTCTGATGTCGGTGTTATATTTTGATATATATAATCTTGTGTTTGAATAACAACAATTATTTTTAATTGTTAAATGGCAATAAGAAAATAATTTATACGATGTGTACTATAATGACACTGAAAGTAATCCCATCGTAAATTTGAAGGCTAGGCTAGGCTGGTTAAATTTATACAATATTATAAAGGGTATTCCCTGCCAAAATTTTATGTTTTCATAACGGTGTATTTTAATACAGGTTTCAATATTTCCTTTGATGTAATATTCAAATCGATTAATATTAAGCCGTGAACATCACATCTAACTGGCTATAGAACTCTAACAGGCATAAGCCAAATCTTTTATACAGCTGATTACATAACGATTATTGTATTTATTACAAACATAGTTAAGTACCCGGTTGTCGTGTAGTACGATAAAATAAAGTCTGATCAGTAACTTTTTCTACTTCTTCTTCTTACTCTTATCTTACGTACGTAGAACCGGCACAACATGTATTCCTTTTCCACTCTCCCCTGTCGGATGGTATCGCAGTATTGACACCTTTTATTCACAAATCATTATTCACACAATCCATTCAAACTTTTTCGGTCTTCCTTTACTCATCCGCTCACCTTCATACTCAAAACTTTTCTAGTTACATGACTTTGATCTCTTCCCTTGATATGCCCGTACCATGCTAACCTGTTACGCTTCAACTTCTCTTTCACTGGTGCTATCTTCAAACTTCCTTTGGCATACTCATTCTTAATCTTATTCATTCTAGTTATGTTAAACCACACATCCATATTAACATTCACATCTCTGCCACATGCAATATTTTCTCACCTGTCTCTTTCGTAGCCCAGCACTCGGCTCCGTATAACACGACTAGTCTTATTATAGTTTTATACACCTTTCCCTTCAGGTCAGTCACGTCATTAAAAGATTAATTTGACATATGCATAAGTATTAATGACTATACGGAACTTCGTTTGTGTTTACATCTTTATAAATGAACTCATCGTACATTACCTTTGTTTTATTCACACGTCTAAGATGTAGTAATATGTGGTATATAAAAAAGTTTCTTCAACATTTGTTCAATACTTTTTACGTGAAAGAGTAATAAAATTCTCATCAAACTGTCCTCACAAGCTTTCTCGTTTATAATATTAATAGTATCAAAGCTTTGGACATGAATATTGTTAATTTGCTGTATTCATATTTTCTATTTCCTTAGATGTAAAGACATGTATTCCAATTCCGGATTCTTATTCATAGCTAGGAATTTTAAACTCAAATAGGTCACGTACTTTCAAACGTTTCGTGCACCACTCGGGTATAACTTTTAGAAAATTTATGTAACCTTCTTTCATACCACGGTACAACGTGCACGTACGTACGAACAGGTGCATTTATTCCGATTCCAAATTAACGTTACAGCTCTTGGGAAATACTTAAATATTATGAGCAGTGTGATCTTAGATAGCTTTTTGTTTCTTACTTTATTGGATCACTATAAACATGGTGAGAAGCCTGTCACTGTGACAGCGTCTTAGTTCGTTGAGTTTCGGATCAGATACTGTATATTCAGCTAACTTGCAGGCCAGCATGACAGTGACAACAGGCGATAGATTCTAGATATTTTAATGGTCACCATTTTTTTGGACGACGTAGCATCATGCGGTATTGGTCCAGGTTTAAATCGTGGGGGGGGTCGAGTAATTTGACCGATAGCATGTCAATTTTTCGGAACTCGCGTACATCAAATAATTGAAATTAGTATGACTTTCGGCTGACGGTACAAAAAGAATATCGTGAGGAAAGCTGAACCTGAATAATGTTCTTGTAGTATCATCATATGTGGTAAAAAATGGAACTGTGTATTTCTTAGAGCTTGAAATCGCCATTATGTCGTGGTGATTATGACCATACATTCCTTCGCGAGCGCGAGATTCCTATAGCCCTGCAGTGAGTTGCTTGCAAACTGAGGTGATTTGATAATCCAGTACTTTGTCGTAATATAATTACTAAGCCATAAGCTAAGAGGACTCGCTGTGGTTCGTGGATAAGAGGCATTCATTGTTAATTAAAATATAATTTAAATGAAGAAGCTACTCAGTTAAGAAGGATGATGGAGTTAAGGATTAATCTTAATTAAACGATGTTAAATGGTCGTCCTCAGCACATTTATCATTATTAAATTTAAATTGCGTTTTGATCATAAATTTTCGTTGATCCTATTTAATTACGTAATATTCATTCTCCAGAATGTAATATTCACTATAATATATGTATCTTTCTTTATATATAAATTTCTTTTATACGTGTGTATGTCACTGAACTCCTCCTAAACAACTGGACCGATTTTGATGAAATTTTGTGTGCGTGTGTGTTCCAGTTCCGAGAATGGTTTAGATTCACAATTTGACACGGTAGGTGGCGCTGCAGTTCGTTTTTAGGATTTTTTTAATAATACAATAAAGGTTCGCCATTTTGAGCACACCATGTAAAAACTACATGTATTATTAAGGTAAATATGATGTCTCGAAAAAAAGAGTTAGTAATGTTTATTTGCATGATTTGCAATCACTTTCTTTTTTGTTAAAAATTACTGAAATATTCTTGATCAAAATTTCGGAAATCAAATAAGGACACCATGCTTCATCTATCTATTATATTATTATGCATAAATATATAAAATATATGTGGGTATATCTGAGATAGACAAACTTTAACACCATATGACCGACCAATCACCACGAAAAGTAGCAATCCTAAATATTTTTAACGCCGATTATGCTTTATATTGTTAATTAACGCAAATGGAACCGGGGGCACTTGCTAGTATAGTACAAAAATTATACTCATTGTAATAAAATGAACTGTTATAAAAACAGTGAATTCAGTACATAAGAACTTCAACAAAAAAACCCTTATATATAAAGTAATTGACCTAGCGAAATGACACAACGCCAAAGAAGAATCGCAGTGTATATAAAAATAAATTCAGCCTAATCTACTACACAGAAAAACACTAGTGAAACTCCATTTCGTACGGGGTCCGCCATTTCTTTCGAGTCTATTATATGACCGCGATATCCCCTTATCCGAGTTTCATATTTTCCGGCATAACATCTTGGATACGTGTAATCTTTAGGATTCTAAGAGGAAAAATAACAAAGCCTCTCTGGAGATCTCTCCATATTATATTACTATTTGTCAAGGAAAATATTGCGGTCACAAATCACCGAGGCAATATAATCGCGGGGTTGTTTAGTTTAATTTTTATTTCGATCGTATTGTGTTTACCAATCAAATTGTTATTGGTACAATGTACACACATCAATATTGTCCGGGGATATTTCATTTTATTGAAAAACTATATGTTATTTAAAATAAGTTTGTATATGGAATTAAACCTCTTTTGTTTCATATTCAAAATGAAATATATAAAAGTAAAAAAAGGTTATTAATTCTAAATTCAATTGTAGAACGACTGTTGTGTCTAAGATTAGTTCGAGGAGTTTTTGGAGGGATCTTAGCCCTATCATGTAGTGGTTTTTATATTATCTATCAAAACGTATAATAAAAATATAAGTCTAACCTGTCTGTACTTTTTAGATTTTTGTAAAAGTAAACAATAATAATTAATAAAATACATTTCCATCAATTTTAGAAATGTCTGTCTGTCTATTTGTCACTGTTAAAATGCCTACGTTCATGATAAAACCTCTTCAAGGAACTCATAAAGCATATCTTCGAGTAACATTTTAGTCTTTGTTTCATTAAAATCGGTTCGGTTTATCAAAAGTTATTGTACTTTTAATGAAAACGCAACTTAAGTACTAGATAAATGTCGATAAGTAAATGAACTTAATACATTCAGATGACTTTCTTAATCGCTGGTTTTTTACATAAGGTTTCACGCGGACGAAGTAGCGGGCACAGCTAGTATTATATATTTTACATAATATAGTTCGTTTATTATGTACAAGTGAAGTGGGTGGAAAATAACACTGCGGAGTATGAATTCCAACACAAAAACTCCTTGGAAAGTTGTAACAAGGAGGCCAACATTTGTGGGGTGGTATGGCGAAAAAGCCCGACATAGTGATTCGCTTCTGCGGTTCGCGTTTCGGGATCAGCCTGTACATATCCAGCTTTTCGCAGGCCGGCATGACAGCGGCGACAGACGATGGATAGTGTGTTACTCGGTGGTCGCCGTCGTTTTTGGATTGTACTGTGCTTACCGCCAGGTGCAGTGCAGTCATCTTGCAGTGCTACAATAAAAAATAAAAAAAACACCGTGTCAGAATATTGAAATTATCACAAGACACTTGTAATGTTATTGTTACCTACTCGAAAATGGCAGTAATGATCTAGAAGAATGGTTGGCAAAAAAAAAAGATTAATTCATTTTTATTTCATTAAAAATTAGTATTACCAGTAATTGTTTTAAACTGTATCCTTGAGATAGTTCAGTGAAGGTATAAAGACCTGTACAGGTCGACGGTTTAGTCGGTTCGGAAAAAAAAAGTATTCTCGAGATATTTATAAATTCATGAAACGTTGATATTTTAAAGCGAGAAGAGATTATATGACGGTTGAGTATTTTAGAATTCGGTGTTATTCAACGCAGGATTGGCAACAACCTAAACACCAATCAGAAAGTGATTTCCCTATTGTGATCATGGTATTGTATTACTGTGGGATATAGATGAATTGTGTAGTTTTCGACATAGGAATAAAAGTTGAAAAGAAGTCTTTCAACACCGAGTTCGTTTTTTCCAAAATTTCGCCACCAGAATG
The DNA here is from genome assembly GCA_015888305.1 of Antheraea pernyi. Classification (NCBI taxonomy): domain Eukaryota; kingdom Metazoa; phylum Arthropoda; class Insecta; order Lepidoptera; family Saturniidae; genus Antheraea; species Antheraea pernyi. The sequence goes on along the minus strand of MU160410.1, from coordinate 44,663 downwards.
GATAATAAGGACAAGTTTCAATTCAGTCAGATCACCATTCGGTTAGTGAGTGACCAAAGACCAAGGAGAAGACTAAACTATTTCATGAATTACCAAAAGACCTGACGGTAACTGCTTCCTTGAATATAATTAGCAAATTTTTTTTTTTTACCTTTTTGATAACGTAAATCTTTAATCAATATTTCTCAAACGATATTTTTTTAATGAAATTCTCATTAAATGAATTAACTATATTCTTCTGAATAGTAAATATCTTTAGGCCGAAGTTACTAACTAGCTGTTCCCGCGACTACGCCTGCGTGGAATTTAAAGTGTGACATGTAAATTATATTTTATAACTTACTTCGCTCTATAAATTATTACTATACCAAATTTCTTCAAAATCCGTCCAGTAGTTATTGCGTGAATACCGTACAAACGACATATAGACAGACGACAATTCTAAAACCGTTAGAAATGTGTTCTAACATTAATTCTGACCCCCTAAGCATTTTTTCTTAAATATATTTTATGTACAGATTTCTTTCCATTATTCTTTTATTATATGTATAGATATAGACGGATAACTAAAGTTCTCATTACGAACTAATCTGATAGCTTAAACAAAGATTAAGATATTATCTTTTGTATTCTTCTGAATGGCTCCGGAATGAAAAAGATATGAAAGTAAATCAAAATAACCTTACCTCTATAATGTTCGCAGACGGTCTCAATAACCAAGACTGTAAGCCGGGAAACTTTTGGCAGTGTGAACAGACCTTCTGATGAAAATACATCGCTCGGTTTGCTGCTACCAGTTGTACAAGCCTGTTAGCAGAAACAGCAAGTGTATCGTAAAAATAAAATATGTCGTCAACTTCGACGTATAGAATCTGTACAAATACTTTTTCTTTATACTATATCTATTTTCCTAGTACTGTTTATAACTATTACTTCGCTCCAAATTAGTAATTAGCTAATACGTTTCACGCATTAAGAGCTTTATGGCCCATTTCATTTGGGCTATATAGACCAATAAAGCGAAGTACAGAAAATTTTATAAAACCGTGGACTTAAGGCGTAGCCGTAAAATTTATAACGTTCATACACGAGAAACTGTAAACTCAAAATGGCTGTCCTATGACGTCACTAATTTAATTGCAAACCATATGATAGTACCTACTTTGCAAGTCAATAAAATTGTACACAATTTTTATAAGCAACGAGTTCTATAAACATTTATTAAAAGTATACTAGTGGTCGAAATTCGACTATTAACTCTGTAATTTTGTAAATTACAATATTTTTGTTTTTGAACTGAATACCTCTTTAGGTGATTTGAGCGGTATAATTAGCTGGAGATCAATTTATAATTTCGCGACATGACATGCTACGTCAGCATGACCGGCGTATCGCGTTTGCGCGTCTCGCCTCACACTAGCGACGCGTAGTATCCCTATACTTAGGGGCTTGTGTACAAGTAATATTGATATTTTGCAGCTCATCGTTTTTTTTTTATATCATAGGAGGCTAACGAACACATTGATCACCTGATGTTAAGTGATCACCACCGTTCATAGGACACTTGCAATACCAGGGGAGTCGCAAGTGCGTTGCCAGCCTGTGGGGGCGAGAGAGAGGAAGGAAAGAAGGGGAAGGGTAGGGTAGGTAGGTCTCCAGCGCTCTCACTGATCGAACGAAACGCAACAATGCAAGCACTGTTACTTCACGTCGGTTTTCTCTGAGATGGTGGTACTACTCCGGTCGAGCCGACCCATTCATGCTGAAACCAGTAATAGCTTCAGCTTGGCTCTACCACCTACCATCGTACGTTTGATCGATTAATGGACTTTATAAAAATGTATATAGTTTATGCTCTGAGTGCCAATAGATATGAAAACCACACTAACGTTAATAATTTCAATAAACAAATTGTGAAATTTAATTATTGTCATTCACACTATAATTAATATGAAAATGTAAAAGAGAACATACCTATTTCATTATTTTAAGCTTTCACTTCTATCGGTAGTCCTTACGACTGCCTCAATTTTTTTTTCAAAAGGTATATATATACCTATTTTGTAAATTATTAGACGTACGAATTGTGATGTATGGTTAATAGAGACTTGTAAATAAAGACATAAAGAAATATATGGTATGAAAAAAAAACTACATATTTCCATTATCTCATTGATAACACCAAATTTCGTAGAAACAAAATAAACGGTTGAGAAACAGGAGGAAGGTGTAATTAACTGTTTTGTCTTCACTTATTTATATGTAGACTATCTGCCCACAACTTCGTCCAAAGTTCACTATGGACTAACGCTAAAAAATTCCCGATTTTGAAACATTCTTCATTGGTGCTCCGCTCCCATTGGTCGTAGCGTGATGATATATAGCTGATATATATATAGCCTTTCTCGATAGATGAGCTACATAAAACTGTTAAAGTTTTTTCTAAATTGGCCAAATAGTTCCTGAGATTAGCGTATTCAAGCAAACAAACTTTTCAGCTTTATAATACTACTGGCGGGCCGGACAGACGTTGTCCTGCCTCGATAATTAAAAAAACCCTAAAATCCAACATACCGAGTCAAATAGTGAATCTAAACCATTCTCGGATCCACTGGAACACGCACACAAAATTTCATCAAAATCGGTCCAGCCGTTTAGGAGGAGTTCAGTGGCATACACCCGTACAGAAGAAATGTATATATAAAGAAGATACTATAGTATAAAAATATACATTATTTGATATGACTAGAGATCCCTAGCAGCCAATACTCAACACTGATCGTGTCGACACCAATAAAATCAATAATAAATAACACATTTTAAAGCCACCCGTCAACGAAATATATATCAGGGAAACATCTGGTGTTTTATTACATTTCAAACGTGGAAATTCTCCCGAACTGCTGTTAAATTATTCCTTCGGTTTGATATTATCATATGCCGGTACCAGTACTTTATTATCTTCTAGTTACATCTATATAAATTCTAACTTTTCTACTAATTGAAGAGCCAAAACGTGTGACAAACAGTCACATAATGAAATACTATTTTCACTATAATACATGGCTTCCGCGATTATTATATAGTATATATAAATACATATCAATTGCTTACTGTATGTAAACGCACCACTTCAAATCGACTGCACTAATTTAATTTTTTTTATTAAGTTTGTAATTGTCAGGTTAAGATTTGCATATAAGGAAATGTTACAAAACATTTACGGCAAAGAATTTAAAAATCTCCATATACTATGTGAGCGCATGAGTGAGTGATACAAAAAATAGAATTAACGTTTAGCTTTTCGGATTGTTTTTTTTTTCGAACTGACTACGCCATTTACCTGACTGGCCCCACAGCTTCACCGGACTAATATATCTACTGTCATATACATACATGTGTAAGAAAAATAACCGCAAAAACGTAAATAATCTGGATTTAGTAAAAGGCCGACATAAAATAAATAATAGAAGCAATAACAAAATGGTCTGCATGTTTCAGGTTCACTAAGACCAGAAACAAAATGAAAATCAGCGCTGAAGGACTAACCTCCAACAGCACACACGCTGACTCGTGGCCCATTTGCTACACACACACACACTTAACCATCAATTTGTATTTTTTTATTGTTTATATGTATGTTTTTTCTTTTTTTTAATTGTACGCGTTTTCATAGTTACTTATGTGTGTTGCAAATAAATGTTTTTTTCTTTCTTTCTTTCTAAACAGTTTTTTAGGGAATAGTGTTAGATTTTATAACAAAGTCCCAAAGTATAATACCGATTTGCCAGATAGTAAGTTCGAGTAACATTTCTAGCGGCTCCTAATGCATAGGATGGAACAATATATTAACGATGGTGACGTCTGGAAATGACGCCTCTCTCTGTACATCTACCAGAAACGGACATACCTGTATATGTCTATAAAAATATGTTGTGCTGTATATTACGTACAATGAAAAGATAAACCAGAACGAGTTTCTTGCCAGTTCTGGGTTCTTTGTCCGAACCTGTGGTAGTTTTAACGTTCATAAGTGCCTTCTTAGGGCTTAAATTGAATAAAGAATTTTTGTCTAGTTTTTTTTTCATTTTGAATTTAGTAATGTGTCTCTCTCTGTGTTCAAATACCAATTTATTTGGTAACATGGTTGTATTGCAAAAGGAAACTTGATCTCATTTGTATTGTTGTTACACCCGTGTGAAGTAGTGACGATTAGATATCTATACATACTAGCGGGCGCCCAGTGGTCGACATTCGACCATAGTTCATTGATTTTTTTAAGTTTGAATTTTATTAGGGTTAATATCATTGTTGAATGTAGAATGAAAAAGGGTAATTGGAACGTAAGAGTAAAATAATACATACAGTCGAGCATAGCAACCTCCTTCACAACCTTTTTTGAAGTCCTTTATTGACAGATGTCAAAATGTATTCTTTATTTACATGTGTGTATATTTTGTGTAAATTTGAAGCAGTAGTGTGAGTAATGCATATTTTCATTAGTTTAATGTACTTCTAACGCATTTTATATAAAATAAATAGCTTTCTGCACTTCTCCTCCATATAAACTTTAACTATGACAAATTTCACGTTCATCCGTTCGCCCAATTCCATTAAAAAGGGATACAAAGTTTAGGCTTCACGTATTGATATATATGATGATAAGAAGAATGTAAATGTAACGTGTCTGTATTTTTTAGATTTTGTGAAAAAAATTGTTACAGATGTGTTGGAATAAAAATAAAATACATTTTAATCATTTTTAGAAATGTCTGTCTGTACATTTGTTTAAACACGCATCACTACTAAAGTACTGCATTTACGATAAACTCTCGCCAAGAAAATCATAAAGTATACCTTCGAGTAACATTTCGTCTTAGTTTCGTTCACTGTGCTATCAAAAGTTATTGTAATTTTAATGACAACGCGACTTAAGTACGAGAGAAAAGTAGATAAGTAAATGTACTTAATATATTCATATGAGTTAATTAGTCGCTGTTTTTTTTACATTAGTTTCCGCGCTTTTTTTATAAAAACGAAATACAAATTGCACCTAATATTGACCAACAATATTATCCATATAGAAGTAAATATGAACATAAAAGCAATATCTGCCGATAAAATAAGAAATCTCACTAAAAGCTCTGACACTAATAAAACCGTACGTATACGATCAATACAGAATTCATTGACCGAAGCGTAATTAATTACTATTGAACGGATCCATTATATTCGTGGCAAGGACTGCCGGTATTCAATTCATCAAAGGAAGGTACTTACTGTGAAATATAACTCAACACATTACGTATCGATTCCCTTTGTGACAAACAAACACAGTCATACAACTGATGTGGTAGGTAGAGTAATGTTGATTTGATGCCTGTTTTGACGTGCGAGGGTGGAAAAGCTTATGTTGGAGTGGAAACGTTTCAGAACATTTACATATATTTGGTCTCTCTAAATATAAGCCGTAAGTTCGAACTTGCGTGGAATATAGTTAAGGGCTTATACGAGACAAAATTATATTAATCTAAAATGTTATTTACCCTTAAGTTGTCTCGATCTTATACATATAACACGTATTATGTATTATTCAGAGCGGTCAAAAAGCTTGGCGACGACTGTACATTTATCCATTCTAATATTATAAAGAGGTAAAGTTTGTGACGTTGTAGCCCCTAATATCAGGAACTACGAGTCCGATTTCAAAAATTCTTTCAATGTTATATAGCTCTTTTATCGACAAAGGTATATATAGGAGCGGAGCACCAATGAAGAATGTATAAAAATCGGGTATTTTTCCTATTGAGAGCTTCCGCTGCGTGTTGACGTTAGCCCGAATTAACTATTCCACGCGGACAAAGTCGCGGGCAGAGGCTAGTAACTAAATATAAGCGGATATCTTAGCTTATTTTGTATATTAATCACTAGTCACACCCGCGACTCCATTTTAATTTATTCCGAAGTAATTATATCCATCTGGTAAACTGTTTGGTGCGCGTAATTTTAAAATCTGTAATATCCTCTCAGACGTTCATGGAAACGATATGTTGTTACGAGTGATTTTTGATCTATCTTGAATACTCAAAAAATCCTAAATTATTTAAACAGATAAGGATTAATACTATATCGATCAATATAGCGTTGTAAATAAGCTTTATTTTTTAATAGTATATATACGACTAGCTGTGGCCGCGACTCCGTGCACGTGGAACCAAATTAAAAAAAAATAGTTACTAATAAAATCATCGGAATGTATTAAGTCTATTTACTTATTTACGTTACTCTCGTACTTAAATTGCGTCGTCATTAAAATTACAATAACTTTTGATAGAGTGAACCGATTGTTAATAATGAAACCAATGTTACTCGAGGATATGCTTGATGATTTTCTTGGTGGAGTCTTATCGTGAACGCAGTACTTTAGCAGTGATGCGTGTTCACAAACAAACAGAGAGACAGACATTTTTATAAATGATTGAAATGTATTTTATTCCTTATTCGAAGACGCCGGCAACATTGTTTTTCTTCACAAAAATCTAAAAACTACAGACACGGCAGTTTTGCTTTTTTACATGTATAGTAGATAAACAAAATATGCAAAATGTTGCAACAATCGGTCAAGATTTTGATTGAATCCAGTCGGACACAAATGTGTTTTTTCTTTAAATGTCCTTCCTTTATCTATCTTTTGGCCTCGGTTTCGCTCGGCTTATGTAGATTTGGGCTATCCCTTAAGATCAATCCATTTTTCTCAATGAATATTACCCTATTTGCCTCTCTGTACTCCTAACAATGTAGGGTAATGGTAGGGTTTTACAGCCTGACTGGTTCGCGACCACAATTTATACGAAAAAGCCTATCATAGTGATTCGCTTCTGTTTTGGGATCAGCCTGTGCATATCCAGCTTTTCGCAGGTCGGCATGACAGCGACGACCGGCGATGGATAGTGTGTTACTCGGTGGTCGCCATTGTTTTTGGATTGTACTGTTTCTTTCCATCAGGCACAGTGTAGTAATTTTGCCGTGCTACAATAATAAAAATAATAATAATAATAAAGACGCAAAAGTGTAACTATAAACAATCAAACAAACTTATTATAATATTAGGTATGATTCCTATAATACAATCTGGAAAAAATATTACTTGTGCCGCCACAAATACAGATTTGGTAATATAGAGATAAGTGTATATAGCATTTCTATTATAACCCAGCCCTTTGTAGTCATGAAATACGTATGTCGTCCACATTACAAAAGTTCTATTTATCAACTTACGTCTCTTTGTTGCGCGGGATCTCCTCTCCCCTTTCCACCTCGAACAAGGGTACTACAAACACCGTCTTTGCAAAAACACACCCTTCTCGCCGCTTCTTTATCCCCATAAGCTTATTCAACAACAGCAAAAATTTCGGAGCCAAACCATCACTCGGTACCATCTCTATATCGGATACTATGAAGTAATTCGTCTTTGAAGCATTCCTCGCTATATTCCTACCAACATTTATAGGATACAACATATTAAACTCCCGTCTGTATGTCGGTATGTCGAAGTTATCTAATCCGGAGCAATCTCTGAACTGCAAATCAGGTGCTACGTTTTTCTTCAAGGGCAAGCTCATCATCATACTCGCAATCTTTCTTTTCCTCACCCACTGAATGTAATCTGCTCTCGTTTTGTTATTCAGGTTTCTGTAACTCTCCACCTTTTTCCTTAACATCTCCTCCATCGTCACGTTCACTGTTGTCGTTGGTATCTCAGTAGTCACTATCTCTTCTTTAGTTCTCATTTTTGGTGGATATTTTTTCGGATAGAACAAATGTAGCGAGACTTTAGACATTCCAGGAAAGCAGTGACAAAGGTGGTCCATCACCTGCATCGTTATATCCAGGTCATAATTAGGCACAAAGACCGAAAGACTTATCGGTCCTTCCCAGTAATTGGCTATTTCAACAATATGGTAAATAAATTCCGCGGTAGCCTGTGTTGCATAAGTAACTGCTTCATGCTTACTGATATTCTGGTAATCCCTACTCGTGACTGCATCATATATGACTCTGTAAGGACTTTTTATACCCATTTCTGGGGATGGATATGGGCGGAAAGTTTTCCAATCGAGGGTCTCTGGAAGACCGTAGTTGAAATTACAATAACTAAATGTTTCATTTGGCTGAATTCCCTTTAAAAATGACCCTGGCCGGTAATCAAAATCACCGATTCTTGTCATGGGTTGCACTTGCTCCGAATTCCTGTGATATAACTGGAGTATTATAGTCATAGTGATAATTAACGATGCAATAAGAATTATAGTGGAATGCCTTCTGGATAACCTGTAGGAGTAAGCTCCACATATTCGCAAACATCTCGGCATTTTTTACTTTCATCGTTTTCAATAGGAAATTTACAACATGATCTCTTGTTTCCAAAATATTATAAAGGGATAAACAGAGTTCTATGCCTAAATTATATTTTTGTATCAAGAAATTTATATATAGTTAGTTCAACACAAATAAAGCGTTTTATTCCTTTCTTGTGTTAACTTACCCACCGCAGCATGTAAATATATGTATATTTCGAAGTGCATGACTTAGATCGCTGTTTTGTTTTTAAGAAACACGGAACGTAAAGTGAAATCTTCTATTTTCAGATGAAATTTTATCATACAACGCTACAACACTGTTAAAAATTAATGCTGTCTATTTACTGGCACACGTATCACAATTATAAGCCACAATTTGTAGTATATTTTTACGTAATAATCTAAATAATTTGCGGAATAATGTTTTATTTTGACAGGACATGCGCGCGCCTTGTAGTGACGTAGTGCGCATTGCCAAAATCAATACTGCCGCCATGTTTATAAGCTCTGTTCCTTATTACAGCCATAACCTATGTTCTCGTTGTTTTCATAAAGACTTTTTTGTATATCTGAGTTCTTGTAGATTTAAATAAAGTTATGATGTAATAATGACTGAATGATATAAGAAAATTTAAATTGAAATTATTTTAGGTAACAAAGCTAGAAACATAAGTAGACTGTTTTTTATTAATTTTTAATTTATAGGATCTGAGAATGTTATAAAATATCCTAAATGAAATATATGAATGAATTCTTTCCATCAACTTGTTCGTCGGATAACTTGATAATTTAGAGGAGTTTCTCGGTTTCTCTACATTTCACGAAATATATATAACTATAACAAATACCCACAACATTTACTCAAAACATCTTTGATGCGTAGACAGTATAGTATAATTTAACATCGCCCTCTTTGAGTGACAGACCACAAGACACGAACTCAATTTAAACTTCGTTTTCAACCGTCTCTTCTACAATATGTTATTATGGACATGACTTATTTTCTTATACACGAAAATAACATAATTAATGTGTAGAAGCTTATGGCTCAATACTATAAGATTCTAGACGTCTAGTCTAGTCGTCGTTCTAGTATTTATACGGACACGCGATATTTCATTTGTTTGTTCAATTGTTTAAACGCCATTTTATTTACAATATATACAAAAGTTTCAGCTAGTTTGCCAAAGAGGATAACATACTCGGTAGTTGCAAATGTAAAATTATATATCTAGCAGGCCAGGTGGACGTTGCCCTGCCTTGATAATAAAAAAAATCTTAAAAGTCAACCGCAGCGCCAATTTCTGAGTCCATTTGTGGATCTAAACCATTCTCGGATCCACTGGAACATGCACACAAAATTTCATCAAAATCGGTCCGGCTGTTTAGGAGTTGTTCAGTGATATATACACGTACAGAAGAAATTTATATATAAAGATAATAATTACTGCTAGTTATTGTTTTATGTTAAAGTTTAGTTTCGTTAAAACTTATAAAATTAGCCAGAGTATTGTCAAAAGGAGAAAATACACACATTTGTGTGTTTGCTAAAATCAGACGAACGTAGCGTTAAGTATACATACAATACAATAATAAATTCGGGCAATTGAAAAAAATGTGTTCTAGAGTGCCTTCATTTAACCCACTTCACATATTGAGTTGTTTCTGATTCTGAGCTCTGCAAGATGGACTGGAGAGCACACCTCTACAGATAGATCGTCAGTGTACAGATAGTAGACTCAGCAAGCTTGCAACAGTCACGAAATTTACAAAATCATGGTATGCCCGGAATGTTATCCTGGATATATCCGGAAGCATATGATTTGACTTTAATTTGGTTGGATACATTCCAGTTTGAGTTCCATGATGTAAATAAATCAGTCTTGTTTGGAGAGAATAAATCCTGAACATAGGTATTATAGTGACCAAAATACCCAGTCTGGATAGCTTTTTTAGCAAGAAGATCAATAGCTTCATTATCCTGGATCCCATTGTGTCCTGGTATCCATGCGAGAACTACACAAATTCCTAAACAATGACATTGATACAAATAGAATGTAGTAATTATGATAACTGGGGACTTTAGAAAAAATCTTACTACACTGAATAGCTTGGAAACAACTTAGAGAGTCTGTCAATATGATAGTTTGATATAATTTATCTGATAGTACATATTTGATAGCTTCTAATATAGCAACTACTTCATCTTTCTTTCTTTAAGGCAAACAGTTTCAGTAATATATAAAAAAAAAACATTTATATATATCAATAATTATTTAATTTAATAATTATATAATAATATAGTTTTAACATTTTCCATAAACTTTTTGTATCCACACTTTCTCATCGTACATGGAAAAAATCAAAACAACAATTTCCATTCGATCTTCGACACGAGAGTTAAATTATGTTTCGCTCATACTTTTATTGGAAACTATAGATTTCTTTACATTTCAATACATATATTATACACTTCTCCTTATAAATATATAACATATACTTATACATGAAATATACCATTGAGATAGTAATAATTTACGAAGTTTTGTAAGACTTTCTGTATTATGTTTCCTGATTTACGTCATAATTTACGTCGTGTGCCAGAATGTGTACAGAATTGGCAAACATACTTATCACACATAAGTGCGGTGATCAACTCGTACTTCTTATTAGAGCTTATTACAATATGCCATGACAAAATACGTACAAGCTGATAAACTCAGCATATAATAAAACATAATGTGCAAGATATAAGTACATAGTAGAAAACAAAGTCTCCTACCGCGTCTGTCTGTCTGTATGTTCGCAATAAACTTAAAAACTACTGAACGGATATTCAAGCGGTTTTCACCAGTAGATAAAGTGATTCATGGGGAACGTTTTGATGTATAATTTTCGAAGGATTTTTTTATAATCAGGGTGAGACAACGTCTGCCGGGCCCACTAGTATCAAAATATACTGGAGTAGTAACCATTAATACAATACGCTAAAAGCAACAAACTTTTATTTTCAAGATACATTAGGAGTTATGATCGTTCAAAATGTATTGAAAAAAGTCGAGGCATTTATATATACTGCCGACAGAAGTGGAAATTCAAAATATTATAACAGCTGTGTTCACTTTTGAACTTTTAAATTGATTATGGTCTGAATTATTAACATAGGTCTGGTTTTCTCATCTGTTGGTACTCCGAGCAATATTATTTATTATGTAATCAAATATATTATATAACTGCATAGTCCCAATACGAGATATAAATATTAGTTGTACACACGCTCGCTAGTCGCTAGTCTGACGCTAGCCGCGCAAACGTAATACGACCGATCACGCTAAAAAATAAAAAATACCGCTTAACACGCCTTTTCTATTTTTTTAAGAAATATTTAAAATATAAAACCTACGAAAAATACACAATGACAAGTTGTAGATAAAACGATATATCGGACGATAGATATAAACGATATATATTCGACATATCGAAACTCCGGAAGCAAACAGTTCAAAGTTCTCCAACACGCGAGTAACAAATCGAACACTTTTGGAAACTAATACCTTTCAGATTTACTCGAGCACTGGGAATCATGACAAATAGTCCTCTTGGCGGTAAATTCAAAAATAATTTCGTGAAACCATTATATAGAAAAGTTAGGAACAAGAGGGTTAAACCTATATCGGTTAATATGAATCGCACATTTAATCTATATGGCACAGATATTAGTGTCAAAGAAAAAGTGATAAGTGGTGCAATTGAAGGAAACGTTAGTGTTCAAAAAAATATTTCTTGTGATAAGAATCCTTTACCTGGAGCTTGTGAAGATGATAATATAAGAATAGCTCATGTAAAACGAGGTTACGATAATGTTAATAGTATATTATGTGGTGATTCGAAAAATCGTAAAATATATACAATGTTAGACAATGGACAATTAAATTTTGATAATGCTGCTAATGAAAATGGTGCAAAAAGTAATAAATTGATACAAGCGCAAAACGATTTGCATAAAGTAAGTTAATTTTAAATGATATACTAATACTAGCGGTTTTGTTTGCTTCGTTTATTATCTCAATAATAAATTTTATATATATAGGAAAAATATAAGCAAAACGATAAGGAAAGACAGATCGCTGAATGCGTAGTGCTTTTAAGAATTGTAATTTCATAAAACTTTAATACCCTTTTTATTAAATAAAGTTATAGATATCAACACTCTTTTAAATAAGGACAAAGTGTCTAAGAAGTAAAACAAAAAAAAGTGTTTGGAAATCTATTCAGTAGTTTTTTTAATAGTAGATTTACATTATTTATAATATACTATCAAATATATATAGTTTCCTTACCATTCGACTTTCGTCTCACACCTTCATTCTCTGGTATGGGGAACACTGTTTCAGTGCTATACCCTTTGCAGTAAATTTGCTCGTCATCCTAATCCAAGACGTCTTTGTCGGTCGCTTGCACTTCATTATGGCTGTAGCTCAGTCCCACTCCTAAGAGCAAGCAAGCATTCGCGCCAGTTCTCTTGACATCCTGGTTATATAGCCGGGCTATCCCTCCTGGATGTAGCATCGTAAAACAAAGTGACTTATATAGAGGGCTCAGAATGCCTGCGCTCGTTTCTGCTTCCACATCCCGCCACGACGCATATCAAGCCTTTCCGAAATCAAAAGCAGGGAAAAGAGGCGGCAATCGCATCTCGCTACACTGTTATTCGGTGTGATAAAACCAAACAGCCTGAACATATCTATAAAAATACTAGTACGGGCAAGAGATTAATAAAATATTTATGGAACTAGGACTACCTAGGTGTATGTTACTTACCTCGTTTCAGGATGACTTTAGGATTGCTGTTTTTCGATACCGAAATGATCTGCCTCCCTTGTCTTAATGTGTTTGGAGTGTATTAAAAAGATATACTGATGGTTAATATCTGTGGGTGCCTACCTGTTAAGTATAATCTGCGTGCATACCTATATATTTTATTTTGCCTGTGATATTGCCGATATGTATCACACATTATTTACCACTATAATATTATTGTCTGTTTTTCATTTTGTGGACTTCCTCTATATGCATATTATATATAGTTGTTTTTTGTTAATATTATAAATCTAGGTACAGCTAAAAATCACTTGGTAAAAGTTATTTTTAATACCCATTAGCAACCGCTTTAGCCAAAATAAGTATCTAAAATATTTGAAGATGTAATTACCATCCTTCGCTTGCATAATACGTATTAAAACCTGCTTTATATTTCAGATTCCGGCGTATTGGCTCAGAGTGTATCCGCTTCCAAAACCTCCAGGAGAATCTTTTTCCTCCGTACTCCTCAGGTGTTTAGTCTGTCAGTTAGGGCTGACTTCAATTTTGATACTCTGGACAGTTATCTGGGTATTTGTTATACAATCATTTGAAGGTATTTGTAAATCCATGATATATACGGTTTATATTTTAATTCTAATGTTATATGTATATGTTTTTTTACCTAAAACTGGTTGTTTTATTCTACGAATATTATAAAACTACCTACATCTTTATATCAATCAAGATAATAATATCTATATCTAGACTGCAAATCGCTTTTGCTTTCGTCAAATATATTAAAGCTCATTGTAATCTCGTGATTAGTATAATTGCTTTTCGCTTTTTCTTCCCATATTAGTATGTGTTATTAATTCTTATAGATCTTTAATAACATAGTAAATGTATACTTCTATTTACTACCAAGCATTTTGTTTTGAAATAATAATTGTAATTATAGTCATACTGCCTTAGGAAAGGACCTCAAGCGGCGCAAATGTATCCCATGTTAGGTACTATATATTGGCACTGTTTGTCGTCGTAACTCTGGGAACGTGAGATATGAGTACGCTTAGTTATTTCAATGAACTCACATCACGTCTCGTAGATTCTCAGGCCAGAGAGCTGACTAATACAATCATATATAGCAGTGTTTATCAAACTTTTTCTTAACACGTCCAAAGGGGACGTATGAAGAAATATTTCGCGACCGATGTTTTTCTTTCATGTATTTTATTTTGTGACAATTATTCAATTTAACATATTTATTCATTTTCATAATTAGGTTTCCGATAAATACATAAGAATTTCGTAAGTTTTTATTTATTGTTTTTTTATTACAAATTATTATGTCCTTTATTTAATATTTTTCTTAATAAATCTTTTAAAACGTTGTTTTTCTTTACTGCAGTAGCTTTTCCAACCTTTTGCAACTCCGCTATAGACGCTTCGCGACCCCCCTAAAGAGGCTTCGCGACCCCCTTGGAGGTCTCGACCCATACTTTGAAAAACACTGATCTATAGGACGTAACAATTTGGCCAACCTTCTAACAATATTTTCTTTCGAAAGCGAGTGGGACAACATTTATTACCTGCAGTTTTATAATTATTAGTGTAACATGTATTAAAATAATAACACTAGATATTCTATACTTATTGAATACTAGCTGATACTGCGACTTAGTCTGCGTCGTTCAATTGTTTTGTTATATCTCAAACGGCTTGGGTAGCGTTTTCGACGAAAACTCCCAGGCGGCTTGACTTTTTGCCACATTGCCAACATGAATACTAGCTGATACTGCGACTTAGTCTGTGTCGTTCAATTGTTTTGATATATCTCAAACGGCTTGGGTAGGTAGCGTTTTCGACGAAAACTCCCAGGCGGCTTAACTTTTTGCGACATTACCAACAATTATCGTTCTATTTCAACCAATTTACGATTTTTTTTTACAAATTATATACCTAAACCTTTCTCATGAATCACTTTATATATTAATGAAAACCTGATAAAAATCCGTTTATTAGTTTTTAAGCTTATCACAAAAAGACAGACACGGCGGAGGACTTTGTTGTATAATATGTGGTGATTGATAATGTGAAGTGACTTCTATAAATGACACACTTATAAATGCTTAGAGATACAAGGTTTTAATGTTTCACTATATGATATCATAACAACTCCCTAAATATTTCAGGTCCATACGAGACAAAAATATCACTAGATTTCGAGAAAGAGCAGAACCAACTTGTCATTGACCTTGCTACTGAATTGAGACAGGTAAGTATCAAAACTATTCAGACATACTTTAATAGACTTAAATCATACTATGTTATCATGTACGTACCACGACCAACGAAATTTAACTCAGAACCTTCTACGATTCACAGAACTGATAAAAATCTTGGGGGTTTTGGATAATTTAACTTGTTTAAACAAAATAGTGCGTGAAGTCCCTCCACGTGGAAGAAGTGAAACTTCGTAATGTGGAAACGAAAATAGGAAGGGTTAAAAATTGATTTTTAGTGAAATCATATTGTTTCTATAAGACAAACTTTATTAACATTGCTTATAATTCACAATTGATCGCATCTTTTAATTATCATTTTCGGGTGAAGAAATATCCAAATCTATAACATTTACAATGGGATTATGATAACTAAAGTAAGATACGAAATGTTTGATTATTTTTCTCGCCCTGTTTCATTCTATTCCCCCTCCCCAGGAGCGTTGAACGTTTAACGCAACAGTGCTTTCATACCCCCTCCATAGTAGCGTTAAACCTTTAACGCAACCTTGTTGGAAGTCGCATTAGGAGTTTCACGTCAATAATATATTCTACGGAGCAAGAATTTTGAGATATTACAAAAACTCGCATTAGAATTTTCACTTCAATTAAAAATGTGTTATATACCAGTATCAAGATTTTAATTTCTATAATGACAATAATTAACATACAAATATTCTTAATTTAGATTAAGATATTCCATTCTATTGCATACTAGATGTGCCCATGACTTCTTCCGAACCTGATGTATAAAACAGTGGCTAATGAAGTCATCTGCATGTATTAAGTCTGGTTCCTATCTATTTTTCTCTCGTACTTAAGTCGCGTCGTCATTAAAATTACAATAACGTTTGATAGATCGAACCGATTTTAATTAAACAAAAACCTAAATGTTACTCGGAGGTATATTTTATAATTTTCTTTAAAAGGTTTTATCACGAACTCACATCACATCACAGATAGACAGGCAGAAATTTGTAAAAATAATTGAAATGCATTTTATTACTTATTTCTAGACACCAAACATTTTTTTAATAAAAAATCTAAAAAGGACAGACACGTTAGATATATATTCTTATTATACGTATAGACTAGCGGGCCCGGTGGACGTTATCTCGCTTTGATAATAAAAACTTGAGAGGTGTCAAGGGACACCCGGATGGAACGAAGTTCCTTTCGATTAATTAGTGAAGGAATTGTAATAAAATTTTTTTTTTTTAAGTTATAATAATTTGCTTGCTTGCTTTCTATAAGAGAGAAAGACAGGCAGAGAAACATGCGCACGCCGCACAGGTTACAATAGCTTACTATATTATTTCCGTCTAGCCCCCTTTCGCAACGCGCGATAAGGAACTTCGTTCCAAAAAAAACCTTGCCAAATTATATACCTAAACTTTCCTCATCAACCATTTTATCTACTGCTGAAAACCGCATGGAAATGCGTTGAGTAGTTTTTAAGTTTATCGCGAACAGAGAGACAGACAGAGATGGCAGAGGTCTTTGTTTTATACTACGTAATGATAATATAATTACATTACTTACATATATTATGTAACATTAAGAGAGTGTAGTAATTAATTTTAAATATGATGAGCCAATTAAATTTTTAAATATGATGAGAATGATTTTAAGCGTATGCAAGTACAGAATAATGTAATAATAATCTCTATATTCCAGTGTCATAACATATTTAATACACTGTTACCAGATCAGGGAGGATTCCTATTAATTGAGGAGGTTTTAGTACGTATTTAGTTGTAATAAACTGTTAGGTTCAGCTAATTTTACACCTTAAACGTTATTCTTTAATTATGCAAAAGACGCGCCACTGTTTTATATTCATATTAATCTTAGCACTGATTTTAAATTGATTCTCTTCCTAGAATATTCATCACTTAAAGAATTCTTATACAAGCCAAAAAATAAATTATTGCTTTACATGTCAAAATATAATAATTTATAAGATTAACAATGAGTATCTCGAAAGAAGTATAGAAGGTGGTAGAGCCACGCTGAAGCGATTATTGGTTTCAGCATGAATGGGTCGGCTCGTCTGGGGTATTACCACCCTCTCACAGGAAACCGACGTGAAGTAACAGTGTTTCCACTGTTGCGTTTCGTTTGGTCAGTGAGAGCGCCGGATACCCACCTCCCCGCCCCCTCTCCCCTCCAGCTCTCCCTGCCCCCACTCCCCGTCCCTCAAACACAGGCGGGCAATGCACTTGCGACTCCCCTGGTGTTGCTGGTGTCTATGGACGGCGGTGATCACTTACCATCAGGTGATCCACCTGTTCGTTTCCCCCTATAATATATAAAATTATTAGGTATATTTTGAGAAGAGGTGAAAATAATGTTACTATAATAGAAAAGTATGAAAGTAGACGGGCATAAGATAGAACTAAAGGAAGACCGAAAAAGGTGTGGGTGGACTGTGTGAAATTTATAAATGGTGTGAATTACCCCATTTTACCCATATAAAGAAATTATTAATATATGTATGTTAGAGTATGTCTAACTCCCATTTAGTTGTATTGTGGTACGTATTTTGCTTGTATGAAACAACTTTCCACTGTGCAACTACAGAGTTATTCCACTCTGTGTCTTTATTACGAAACATTACTCCAGGTAATATGAAAGCATATAAATAACGTCTGAGTAGACATACTAACTTTTATAATATCGTTAAACTTTTTATTTCTTTACTTTCATATTTATACGCTGTTTTTGGTCTCTAGTAAATAGAATATTTTTATATTGTAACCTGAGAAAGCACTCCAGATAAACCAAATTAAAGATATTTTGAAACATTGATGTTTTAGCAACTGCGATACTGTAATAACTTTATTAACATCACTTTTAGTTTCACTCAATATGGAAAGAAAATAAAACACACCCTTTTTATACCTGGTAGGTTTTAATATTCGACCATTTGATGTAAAATACAGATATGGTCGAAGAAGGTAAACACGCTCTCTTAAGGTATGGAACGTAAGTCATGTTAAAAATATTGAATGTAGAATGAAAAAAGTTAACTGGAACGTAAGAGTGAATAGGGAAATAATAGAATAGCACGATGAGAGTGAAAAAGTAAATAGATAAGAAATGAAATAGCGCGAAAGAGATAGTTTTAAGTATTATTGTGATTAGAGCAAAAGAGGCGATCAAAAAAACAATGGAGAAACGTAGTCTTTTTCATTTACACCATAGCTAGAGCGGGACTGGCTCGGAAGTGCATCTGCCGGAATACACCAATAAGTATTTGAAAGAAAGAAAGAAAAAAAAACATTTATTTGCAACACACATAAGTAATTATGAAAACATGTACAATTAAAAAAGAAAAAACATACATATAAACAATGAAAAATAGAAATACAAATTGATGGTTAAATGTGTGTGTGGCAAATGGGCCCCGAGTCAGCGTGTGTGCTGTTGGAGGTTAGTCCTTCAGTGCTGATTTTCACTCGGGACCCAGAGCGTTATGTGTACACCGAGTGATGGTGTGCATATTAAATGTTATGTAGTGTTTCGTGTAGTGACCAGTATTTGGCACCAGATTTTGAACTTTAGGGTGGTAGTTAGCCTGATGGAGTTAGAAAAGGCTGTACGATCGTGCTATGGTTTCATCGCCATGTTTTTCTTCACCGAAAAATTCTGAATCCGAAATATCTTTACTAAGAATATTTCAGATCGATGTTTGCAATGTAAGAAATCATTTTGTACTATAGAGCAGACTATTTTAATCTTACAATATTTCGATGAAACCATAGCGTAGATAGGACTTCTTCTAAGCCCTTCTAAGCCCACCTAACTAGCTACCACTCTGAAGTTCATAATCTGTTGCCACGCATTTTATTTTATTTTATTATAACTCTTACTGAAACTTACAGCTAAACAAAACAATTACATTACATATTTAAGCATAAACGAAGGCCATTTACAAGTTTCCGCATCTATAAGAAAATGTTCATTCTTCTTAAGAAAATATGATCCGAAGAAGGAAATTAAAAATCAAATAGCTGGAATTTAGAACGCATTTGAGTTTCTGAATACTTGTGTTAAACAGATCTTTATTCAGACCACTAACTAATTTATTAGCACTGTTACCAACTATAACTATGCATGAATTTTGCCTGTAGGTAGCCATAACAATCGGGTGTACTATATAAAGTATACTATGGGCTTCTGCTAGGCACAAGGTACACGCAAGTTAATCTCACTCACTATCTTACTCACTCGGTAGGTGGTAGAGCCACGCTGAAGCTATTACTGGTTTCGGCATGAATGGGTCGGCTCGTCCGGGTAGTACCATCCTCTCATAGAAAACCGACGTGAAGTAACAGTGCTTGCATTGTTGCGTTTCGTTCGGTCAGTGACAGCGCCGGAGGCCTACCTCCCCTACCCTTCCCTCAAATACAGGCTGGCAACGCACTTTCGACTCCCCTGGTGTTGTTAGTGTCTATGGACGGTGGTGATCACGTAACATCAGGTGACCCACCTGTTCGTTTGCCTTCTATGGCGTTAAAAAAACTCAGTAATTCCGAACAATCAATTTTACCAGTGAGTATACAAAGAAGATATACTATATCAGCTATTTTTCTGCAGTCATACATTATATGAGTATATTCTGGCAGCTGCATTTGAGAGTCAGTCCCTCTAGGGTATGTTATGTTATTATGTTTACCATCTTAGACCAAGTAGGCATTTAACATCAAGTGAGATTTCGTAAGTGGAGAGTGAAAAATTAAATAGTATAAAAAAGAGAAAAGATTATAACTCTGTCTACTACATAACAGAATTAAAAGCCTTAGAGTATAGGCATTATTATCCATTAAAATACGAATACGTCTAACCAAGCCAGCCAGCGTGAAATGGAAAAACCTGTTTACATTCGATATCATGCATACAAAATGAAGGTTCTCGTAATTTTTTTTTCTCTCCAATGTTCATATTGATAGGTAACTCTTCGCAAAGGGGATCGGAAAAATATGTTACGCGCCAATTTGCTACGGCACATCTCGGGAAAATGAAATTTGAATATACTCCGCCGGGAGCGTGATGATTATTGTAAATGCTAGCTCCTTAGGGTTTTGGCCTAACTTAGTAAAGAATGTAGTTTTATATATTTTTGCCTTCAAATACTAACCTCTGTACTGCCCTAAACCATAAGGGTTTAAGCTCCATAAAAACGAATGTAGACCTTATGGTGCACTGGGCAACATACTTTTGGCAGAATACATTTACAAAAAATACCGTATTAAATTATTTTTTTAAGCGAAATATTTCCCGTAGTTTTTACGTGATACCGCACAAAACAGAATTTTTTGTCGTTTTGTCGAATTGTCTATGCTATTGATCTAGCAAGGTCTAACAGCTTCACCGGACTACTAAGGCGAGCGCTTAAGGCACTCGTCCGATATTATTTTGACAACTAGCTCAGGCTTCAACACCTCGGCTTGCGCTGTTGCCTGATTCCTGCAATTCGCGACCTATCTGTGCTAACCTAAGCTAAGCTACATATTCATACTTATATTTGTCAATATACGAGTTATTGACAAATATATGCGTACCGAGCTCAATAACTCTTACATATATTTTGTATCGAATAATTTTCTAAACTATTTCAGTTCGATAAGGGAAAAAAAACAAAACCCTTAAACTTTTATGTGTAAGCCTGTGTGCGTGCACGTGTGTGGAGGTGATATGTGTAATGTTGTTGCAGTGATACGCGTGGAATAATTATTTTGCGCTAAGACGCAGCGGAAGCTCTGAAAAGGAACAAATACCCCGATTTTGCAACATTCTTCATTGCTGCTCCGCTCCTATATGCCTTATCGTGATGATATATAGCCTATAACCTTCCCTGATAAATGAGCTATATAACACTGAAAGAATTATTCAAATCGGACCGGTAGTTCCTGAGATTCCCCGTTACAACGTCACAAACTCACAAATTCACAAACTCTACCTCTTTATAATATTAGTATAGATATTGACAAGGAATCTTCTAGACTATTACTGCTATTGTCGAGTGGGTATTAATATTGCAAGTTTCTTGTGATAATTTTAATATTCTAAAAAGATGGTAACCCACGTGCTATAACTTTCCTTGGAGTTATTGTGGCTTCTCAGAATTCATGCATATTATTTTTCATTCTCTCCACTTGTGCACAATAACCATATTACGTAAAACACCATCAATACTATAAAATATAGAGATAAATAACATAAGATTATGAATAAAATAAAAGACCCACCACATGATATTCCAAGATCCTGGCAAACATTGAAGAAGATAGATTAGGAAAAGAAAATAAATAACAGGTCAAAATTATTTCGATTCTTAACTTTTTTACTTAACAAGATTCATTCATTCATTTTTTGGGGTGTAAGGGGTGTCGAATAACATCTAAGACTTGAGACATCCAAGCCAACCTCACCTGCACTTGGTACACCCTGCTCAATAACGAACGAGGCAATGGCGAAGCGGGGTGATAGGGTTTTACAGCCTGACTGGGTCGCAACCACCATGTATATGGCGAAAAAGCCCGTCAAGTCATTCGCTTCTGCGGGTTGCGTTTCGGGATCAGCCTGTATATATCCAGTTTTTCGCAGGCCAACTTGACAGCGGCGACCGGCGATGGGCAGTGTGTCACTCGGTGGTCGCCATTGTTTTTGGATTGTACTGGCATTTACCATCAGGCAATGTGCAGTCATTTTGCCGTACTACAATAAAAAAAAATCACAACATAACCAATATTATCATTGTTAAATATGTATATTTCGCTCACTTCCATAAATAACCTAATATATATATTAATATATATATCACGCATCTGTTTATCACGCAAAAACTACTGGAAATATATGTATATATATATATATATTTATATAACGATATTTTACACCGGGGAACAACAGTTTAAATATGTGCTATATTTAAATTACTAGAACGGGCAATATGGAACCTTACCCTCCCAATAATTTCTTGATAATTTAATGCATGTCCACAAAAACTTAAAAATACTTAATAGTGAAAGACTGATATGATTTTAATATCATGTTATTATCAATTTTGTTGGTTTCGCACTGATATCATTTGGAATTGGATATATAAAGGGAGAGGGGGGTGATCGCAATTTGATACGATTCACTACTCACTCCCTTGACGTGTTACATGAGGATTATATAAAACTCATCAATATTTGGAGTCATGATTTAGATACAAATCAGAGAGTCGTGGTAATTTCTAAATCCGTTAAATGTCTTAAGATTAACAATCACATGCATGACAAAATTATCGAACGATTTGATAGCAGACTCCTTCCCCATGAAGCCCAGAAGATCGAATGGACATATACGAAGATATTACAAAGCATTATGTGCCCTAGTCTCTTCGTGCTAAGCCTGGGGGATTCTTGAAGCAAATTTTCAAAATTAATATCATGTTTAGATCACAAATTATGCATCCCACCTTTGACACTCAGGAAGACAAATAATATTCTTTTTTTTAGTGTTAGTGAGTTCAAACACAATGTCAAACATATATATATATATATATAATATTATAGAGAATATGTGAAAGTTGGTGATATCTGACAATAAAATCCTTTTATGTACATACACTAAAAAGAATGCCTTGTCTTAAAAAAATGTATACAGTACAATTTATTTTAGGATTTACTTTTTTTATATCGTAGGAGGCAAACGAAGAGGCGGGTCCCCCGATGTTAAGTGATCATCGCCGTCCATAGACACCAGCAATACCAGGAGAGTCGCAAGTGCGTTGCCAGCCTCTGTTTGCGGGGAGAGGTGCCTCCGGCGCACTGACCGAACGAAACGCAACAATATAAACACTATTACTTCACGTCGGTTTTCTGTGAAAGGGTGGTACACCTCCAGGCAAGCCGACCCATTCATGCTGAAACCAGTAATAGATTCGGCGTTGTTCTACCACCTACAGAACACTTGACTCTCTCTCATGTTTTAAATACCCAACAAAGCGGGATAAAATCAAGTAGTACTGGATAACTGAAATAGTTTTTTATAAGCCGCTTTATTCTTCATACGAGACAACAATTTTGGATAAGGAAATTAAAAAAGTTAAGCAAGCGATTTGAAGATACTAAAAAATAAAGCAGTAATTCCAACTCACAAGTTTAATAAAAACTTTGAGATCGACGGAAACCAGATGTCAAATCAAATAAAAATTGGCCTTTACCATAAAAGACGGAGACGGTTGGCGTGTTTATATTCTTTGAGTTTTTTTTTTATGAATAAGCAAATAAAATACAATAGACATATGTGGATCCTTTAGAATTAGAAAACCAAGAGTAATGAATAAGACTATTAATAAGACAAAATAATAACTGAAGTATAAATTGAACACAGAAACATGTAAATGATCTATACATCGTTCAAACACAATATTTGGCCCACCGAGCTTAGCGCCGAGTCTACGAAAGTTAATGCATGTTCAACCTACAAATGGAAGTTAAAAAATAAGCATCATGTATTATACCTTATAGTATTAACCTTAACGTATTATACATTTCTAGTGCTTACCCTATATGTCAATCTGTGAGCTATTTTCCTTTATATGATATAGTCCGAGTCATCGTTTATGGCCGCTCTGAATATAGCTTTTAGTTCGGTCTTGCGCATAGTACAGTCAAGAGCTTAATACAAAACTATTTCAGAAAATTATTATAGGAATGTGGCATTTACGTTTATTAATATTTAACTAGTCTCAGTATTATACGTACCGTATGTATTAATGAATCAGGTCTTAATGAATTATGATGCAAGTAGATATTTGCCTGTTACATTGTTGCTACTTTGTTGCTGCTTTCAGAAGACTTTATGTATGAATGATGATGCCTGTAAACGAATCAACAGCCTGGTTACGAAAACCTGTTTATATGAATTGAGCAGACATATACATACATACAAGCTATATAGATATATATAATATTTACAAATAATTAGAGATAAAAACGAACAAACAATAAAAATTAAATCATTACTGGGGTAATTAAATAACAGTAAAAACTAGAAATGTGGTCGACCTAGAGAAACCTGGCGAAGGTCTGTGCTTGTAGAGTATATGAAAATTGGGCTTACTTGGAATGAGGTGAAGCGTCAAGCCATCTACAGATCGAGATGGAGAAACATTGTGTCTGCCCTCTGCCCCGATAGTTTGGAGACATAGAATCTCGAAAGAGAGAGGAAAAACTACAAATGGACGAGCACAATAATAAAGTAATAGATAAAGCTACAATATTAACAGTTCGCCCCATCATATACATATTTGGCAATTATAATTAAATCCAAATAACATTTAATCACCTGGTTTGTGAGTTTTGGGTGATCGCTTACTTTAATTGAATGATCCCCTTTATGCAGTATTTATTTCTATTTGTGGTATATATCTAGTAACATATATTGTACAGATATTATGCTTGTTGCAATGCCATTATTGTGAATAGAATATATTCATAATAACTTCTAATAAAAATAAAATAAACAACGTCTTTCATAGAAACAACAATTTTCGAAGTGGATGGGTCTTCTAATAATAACACATATTCAAGAAAAAGAAAACAACGAAAATAGCAATAATATATATTAACAACAACAAAACTAAATTGACTTCTGAATGCGACAGTACTGCAGCTAGTAACTCAGGACTCATGTGTCAACGTGGGTGAAATAGGGGGCGAGGTACGCGCGCGGGCGAGCTTGCACCCCTTTTACTTCACTTCGTCCCTCTGATACCTAAATTTGTGTTCTGCGCATCTACTTCAGAGCGGTTAAAATACGTATAATAGACTATACGTAGTACCTATACATTGCAATGTCAAAAGACAAACTCATCAAAGATACTTTTTTATTTAAAAAATCAGGCTTGAGTCATTCATTATACAGCACTGCTATTTTTTATGTCACGTGAAAAATAATTAATCGTTACATTTATATGCCTGTTTCGTTTCGTTCGGTCAGTGAGAGCGCCGGTGGCCCATCTCCCTTCCCCTTCTCTCACAGAAAACCGACGTGATGCCCACCGCCACTCTCCTCCTCCTCTCGCCCCCCCCCCAACACAGGCTGGTAACGCACTTACGACTCCCCTGGTGTTGAAGCGTCTATAGATGGTGGTGATCACTTAACATTAGATCTGTTTGCCTCCTATGACATGACAAAAAAAAATAAGTAGAAAATAATCACACATAATATTGAACAATCTTGATACTTACATTCATGATAAATACAACATTTAGGTTAAAAACAACACAACTTAACTAATTTATTTAATTATAAGAAAAAAAAATTGATGTGAAAAAAAAAAACTCCGGCGGACGGAGGAGACGGCCAGTATGTACCCGGCTGTCTCCTAACAAGACGGGGCCCGGTAGCAGCGCTTTCGCTGCTGGGCCAACCGCTGGGGCGGCACGATGAAGTCTATAGAGATCTCGTGCCGCCCCAACCATATCGGCAGACGTACACCGTGGGGTTTTAGTCCGTGCGAGTCGGACCTAACCCATCCTCTCCCCCGAGAGGGTGGTGTATCCATAAGGGAGTTCACACGTAAAAAAAGGGTATTAAAAAAAGTGCGTTACGTATTAGTGTGTTAAACATACTTGTAAGTAGGTATAAGTGTGTGTTTGGGTCTAATAGTATACCAAAATAAGTAAATCTATAGATAAGTATTTAGTCTACGAGACCTCGTATAGCATATAGGTTATGTGCATTCTAAATAGGTATAATTTAATTCATATAAGCCAAAAAAGTTTCACTTTTTCCGAATTTACACAATGATACACCCAACGCTATTTTTTGTATTTATGATACATACATAAGTAATGTATTTATGATACATATATAAGTACTGGATATTATTATTGATTAAAAAAGAATGATAAATGTGAATCGATTCGAATTTATTTTATTTATTTCTTGGAAGTATAAACTTAACTATCAAAACTAAATAATCAAATTCAGCGTTGTACATACAAAGGTAAATAGGTCGCTTGCCGGTAGAAGGTATTAAGGTATGGAATCTGTTACTCCTTCCAAGATATACCTGCCTAACGTTATTACGAGCGGTTAGTTCAGTCATTCAACCGATAACGCTTATTACATAAATCGCAAATGATAAACGATGTATAATAAACTTCAGCTAACTATTGATATATATATAAAAATCCAGTGTCACGATGTATGTCCACGATGAAATCCGAAACTACTCGACCGATCTTCATAAAAATCGGCATTTATGTATAATTTGGTTCAACTTGAGAAATAGGATAATCAATAAATTATCGTCCATGTTGATTATCGTTATTAATGGCGCTTTAAATTATTTTGTCGGCAGAGATAGAGATTTTTTAACCAAAACAATTGTAGCGAAATAGAATTAGCCAAACAGTGCAATCATTCTGATGTCGAGCGCTTACATACACTATTTATATATCATCATCATCATATGTATTAATACGTGAAGCCCAAACTTTGTACCTCTTTTTAACGGAATTGCGCGAAAGGATGAACGTGAAATTTGATATAGTTAAAGTTTATATGGAGGAGAAGTGCAGAAAGCTATTTATTTTATATAAAATGCATTAGAAGTACATTAAATTAATTAAAATATACATTACTCACACTACTGCTTCAATTTTACACAACATATACACACATGTAAATAAAAAAGACATTTTGACATCTGTCAATAAAGGACTTCAAAAAAGGTTGTGAAGAAGGTTGCTATGCTCGACTGTATGTATTATTTTACTCTTACGTTCCAAATACCCTTTTTCATTCTACATTCAACGATGATATTATAACATACAAATATTTTTATAATATTTATCCCTTTAAGAAATCAATGAACTATGGTCGAATGTCGACCACTGGGCGCCCACTAGTATAAATTAAAAATGTGAGTCCCGCTTTATAGTGCACGTAACTACGTCCGCGTATAACCTAATGTAAAAAACAGTGACTATTCAAATCATCTGAATATATTAAGTCCAGTTACTTATCTGCTTTTCTCTCATACTTAAGTCGCATCGTCATTAACATTACATACAATTACTTATGATAGAGTGATCCGACTTTAATGAAACCAAGACTGGGGTGTAAGGGGTGTTGAATAATATCATAAGACTTGAGACACCCAAGCCAACCACACCTACACGTGGTGCACCCTGCTGGATAAGGAACGAGGCAATGACGAACGCGGGTGGTAGGGTTTACAGCCTGACTGGGTTGCAAACACCATGTATATGGCGAAAAAGCCCGTCATAGTGATTCGCTTCTGTGGATCGCGTTTCGGGATCAGCCTATACATATCCAGCTTTTCGCAGGCCGGCATGACAGTGGCGAACCGCGATAGATAGTGTGTCACTCGGTGGTCGCCATTGTTTTTGGATTGTACTGTGCTTACCATCAGGCATAATGGAGTCATTTCGCCGTGCTACAATAAAATACAAAAAGACTGTATGTTATTCGAGGATATGCTTTATGATTTTCTGAGGTTTTATCGTGAACGCAGCACTTAAGCAATGATGCGTGTTCAAACAAACAGACAGACAGATAGACAGGCAGACATTTCTAAAAATGATTTAAATGTATTTTGTTACTTATGCCAAGACACCTGCAACAATTTTTTTTACAAAAATCTACAAAAACGCTCGTATAACACAAATAAAGCCGTATTCGGGACGCTTTATTTTTTGAGGGCATTTACAATAACATATAACTGAATGATATCTCGTAAAATGTCGTCGCGTGTGCGATATTTGTCCAGCTGACGATGTTTGTTATTACACGTAATAACCCGGCAGCTAGATGTAGTGACCTCATAACTGTCGACACTGGAATACCTTCCAAACGGTTTACAAGCCCGGTAGAGCGCTTGTGGTTGAAATTTGTAGCAGTTTGTTAAAATAGCAGTAACTTGAAATTAAAAGATGTGATAAAGGATTCTTTTGGAAAATATGAAAAGAGGAGAAACATATTTATTTTCACAGAAATAAAAATATGGCTGCGCCGCCTTATGTAGTTTAAATTTACCTCAATATTGTGATCAGTTCGCGAACTATATATCCCGTTCAGTTCCCCTTCCATCCAAGGCACATGTTTACGTTCATTAGCACGTCAAACACGCCGAAGACGTTTCCGCGCCGCGTGCTAGAAAAGTTTTGATTTTTCGCTTGGTCGAGTGAGTAGGAATAAACGCATCGCCCCGCATATAGTCCACGCCGACACTCTTTATAATCAATAATTGTTGTGTGAGACTCTTTGAATCTAGACTTTAGTGTCCGTCGATGTTGTGACGGAGAAAAATCCGTGGAGTGCATCGAGAACAATCACCTAGCCGGCTAGCCACGTGAAACTGCAACGTGGTATGTTATAAGGTATGTGCCAATTTCCTTCCCAGTCTTGTCTCCATCGTTATATCTGATCACAATATAGTTTAGTATCAAAATTAGCACCCCCGCAAATACAGTCCACTCATAATAGAGCCCCCTCATAGACCCCCCTTCAATGGCGTCGAAAACGCAACGGCGCCAAACAAAATGTATAAAAAACCCTCTTAAACATAAAAAGTAAATATATGACAAGAGACCTGGCGTCAGCGTAATGCCGTCGGTAAAAACAGCGCTGGTTTTCAGCCAACCCTCAAATTTTCCGGCAAAAATACTAGTGTAGCTTTTTGTGTGACGAAAAATGATGGGGGTAAACACTGTGTCGAGTAGAGTGTTGAAAACACCGATTCTCGTCCGAGCACCGTTAAGTGACGTCGAGCGCGGTCAGTACTTGGATACGACCGCCTGGGAACACCGCGTGACGTAGGCTTTTTGTGATATTTTCATAATTAAATTATTCCCCTGTAATACAAAATTTTTACTTCTATCGTGTGTCTTTACCGACACACACTATTTTTTCAAGTTATTTGATACTTATCGTTATATGATAATCAATTTAAACAATATCTTTATAAAGAGTAGCCTATGTGTTAGTTAGTTGTTAAAGCTATGTTACTGTAATATGGAATTCCTTTCACTTTGTAATAAAAGTTTATGTCCATCTTTATTGTAAGGCCTCTTCTGTTAAGTAATGTATACCCTACTTTGTTTAATTTCAAACATTATTGGGATTTCCCACTGGAACTTTGTATCATGTGATTTATAGTTTTCTTTTATATTTAATAAAAACTTCGATACTTTTAAACCTTTTACTAAACCTTTCTATAAAATTAGTAGAGTTTGAGCTGGCGTATATGATACAGTCTCACGTGACATTTTAATTTTGTAAATATTACACGATTTTTTTTTGAGATTTTATTTACTAGGACAAGCGAACATTCTATTCCTTTTTTTTAATTTAAGTAAAAAACTTATAAGCGGTCATTACAGATCTACACACCTACTACAATGTATAACCACTTTTAAATGTGAATGTCGTTCCATATTAATTAATTCACTAATACGTCCCGCGAAAGCATTTAACGCAACGTACTTAAGTAAAAAACTTATAAGCGGTCATTACAGATCTACACACCTACTACAATGTATAACCACTTTTAAATGTGAATGTCGTTCCATATTAATTAATTCACTAATACGTCCCGCGAAAGCATTTAACGCAACGTACGCTACAACAGAAATTATTACGACAGAAGCGTTACTCAATTTTTTTTTTCGAACTGACTACGCTATTGACCTTTGAAGGTCTTAACAGCTTCACCGGACTACAAAGTGTTACTCAAAGTTTTAGCAAACGGTCACGGTATCGTTGGCATTATGTTAGAATCCCCAAATGCATTTATACATACAATAATAAGAAAGTAAATCAGATGTGTAACTTTTAACATTTTTGTGAAAAAAATAGTTGCAGGTGTCTAGGTTTTGTAAACCGACGTGAAGTGGCACTGCTTGCATTGTTGCGTTTCGTTCGGTCAGTTTAAGTGCCGGAAATCCACCTCCCTCCTCCATTCCCCTCTTCCCCAAACACAGGCTGGCAACGCACTTGCGCCTCCCCTTGTGTTGCAGTTGTCTATGGATGGTAGTGATCGCTTAGCAGGTGACCCATTTGTTTGTTTGCCTCCTATGATATAAAAAAGGAATTAATAATAAAATACATTGTAAACATTTTTAGAAATGTCTGTATTTCTGTTTGTTGCAACGCGCAGCACTGCTAAATTACTGTATTCTCAAAAAAAACCTCATCAAGAAAATCACAGAGCATATCCTTGAGAAACATTAAGTTTTTGTTTTATAAAAATCGGCTCGACGGCTCGAGTTAAGTTCGAGAAAAGAGTAGGTAATGTAATTCAATCTCTTACGAAAACAGTATATATAAATAATATCTAAGACACTAAACGAATGACTGTTTTTTTGTATTAAATTTCATGCGGACGATGTCTCTTTTATTTATTTATTTAAAAGGCACACATTACAGATAATAAGTAACTATGTTTACAATTACAATTAATAGTTTTTTTTTTCTATTATAGTTTTCCTATTTTATATTTTTATAATGGTTTATTATATTTTATATTGTATTACTATTAGTGAGAAAACTCTGAAACCACGAACCCTGAAAAAAAACCCAGAAAATGCAGTCCTCGGGAATAGTCTAAAGTTTGATAGTTTTCTGTTACATAAAAATGGCAATATAACAAGCAAACCATAATCTTCAAGAACTTCGTTTTTAACCGGAACGAGCAATTGTAAGGCTAAAAATTCGTAACTATATAATAATAATCATAAATACAGTGGTACAACAAAATAATCCCAAGGAGGGTTGATGTCAGGCAGGCGGCCGATCGTAAAAATTAAGCCAAATCATATGCCACAACATGAGAAACATGTTGTACCGACCCTACTTATGTGGGATAAGGGTAAGAAGAAGAAGAAGATATTCTTTGACTTCATAGTTCGGCCATGAAAGGCTAGATGTCGCTGATCTACATGTCGAAACAGATTAGGAAACACATTCGAGATACATAAATAAGGATAATTATATAAAATTGTTGTATAGCTTAAATAACATTAATTTGTTCATACTTTATTATTTTTGTGTTACTTAAATTATTTTGCTGAATTATGTATAAATAGTAATCGTAAATTACTTACGAAGCTCTGGCCAAATAAATAGTGACAGTATCTACGAAGTGTTTATTGCCATTCCTGACTGCATCGATACTATACGTGATTAGTGTAATATAGCCATAATTGTTATCAATGGGTTTTCGATTAAATGTATTAAGAATCAAATTAAATCTAAAATTCGCTACTAGATTCTTATTCTTACGTTTGCTGGAAAATATCAGTTAAGATCTAGTGATAATCTACTTCGCTATTCTTTTGATAGTTTTTGTTAGGAATAAAGTTTTCTTAAATTTTACTATTGAACTTAAAACTTTGAACTACATTACATTATGATTTGGTTTCCATTAAAATATCTAGTGGTATATAAAATAGTTTTCTCAGTATTCCATATTTAAAAAGGACTGAAACAGATTATTTACTCGAAAGTGTAGAAACCGTTAGTTGAGTTTCACTGCTTGATGAGAGCGTCCGAACAATTTACCTGCTTTTAAAATTCGATAGCAACAACTTTTTTATTCTATTAAATTCATAGCGTAGATTTGCTGTATATTTGATCAACTAAAAGTAGGAAAAGGTCTAAGGCAGTGTTAACATACATTTACATAGTGAGAGTCACGACGGGATGCTAACCTTAGTACCACCTTGCGTCTCGAAAAACAAAGCTGTTCACAAATCGTTTAGCGCCGATGTTATATATAACGCATTCTGTCTTCATTAACACTAAGGGGTTAGCTACTATAGGAAGAAAGGAGAAAAGTTATGAAATGTATGCAATGTGAATAGATCCTCTGAAGGAAAGATGTTGTATTCCACTGAAATACTGCAATGGAACGTAACATTTTTCCGTAATCGCAATTCACACTTTACGACCTTGCGTACCATTAAACTTGAAAGAAGCGATCGACCGAAAGAGATTAAAATCCACCGCATGGCCAAGATCGCGCACTTGCATTACTCTCTCCCACGAGCTGGCGATGAACTGTGCGCTATTTTGTTTCTTGTGACATTGTAGCAGACGAAGCGAAGTATCCACGTTTAATATTTTCTTTTTTTTTCGGACTGACTACGGTATTCGCCTAGTAAGACCTTAACAGATTCACCGGACTTCTAAGGCAAGCGCTTAAGATACTCAGCCGATTTAATTTTGACAACTAGCTTAAGGGTGCACGACACACCTTGGCTTGGGATGTTGCCTAGTTAATGCAATTCACACTCTGTCTGAGTGTGCTGCGTGGGGGGAGCAGCGCCGCCTTCTGGCGGTGGCGGTAGGACCGGACTTATCGCTGCCGAGCGTGGTCTCGGCCATGCTCGGCAGCGAACAGGCTTGGCGAGCGATGGCCTCCTTCTGCGAGGAGGTCATCTCGCAGAAGGAGGAGGCGGAGAGGGCCCGCGAGGCAGACCCTCAAAGTGGCCGTCTCCGCCAAAGGAGGACAGGCAGGAGGAGAAGGCGCTTCGCCCAACTCCTCCTGCCACCGTAGCCGGACCTGAGGGGATGGGCCGGGAGGCCCATCTCCTCATTGCACGGGTCCGGCGGACAAGGGGGGGCAGCCGGTGTGTACCCGGTCTATCCCTCTATAGGTAGGAACCCGGCGGTCACCTTCCGCGGCTCTACAAGGTTGATTAGCTTGAACGATCCCTTGCCGCCCCCACAAA
>MU160409.1:55089-67967 GCA_015888305.1 Antheraea pernyi | reverse complement strand
CTAAGCTAACTATTCATACATATATGAGTTGTTGAAACATATATGTGTACCAAACATACATACCTCAACAACCCTTATATATATTTCGTATCGGAGAATAATTTAAATAATCATTCGAGTATAATTGTTTACTATTATTTTATTAGTATTATTAGTTTTTTTTAATCTTTGAACATCTACTTCACAAAGACCCTAGACTTAATTACAAAGATTAGGGCATTTAACACTTTGTAGTAGTCTTCGTATATGTCCCTTCAGTCTTTCGGTCTTGATAGAGAAGTAGTCTGGCATCAAATGATGATTTTGTAAAGCATGTAATCTCAAGGCAATAATAGACTCCGAAACTACTGAGACTCTCTTACTTGCATCGAAATCATGACATGACTAACCTTTGTGACCTTATAATTACATGCTCATGACAACGCGTGAAACGAAAGGGAAGTGACTCGTGCTAAATTACGACCACCTCTCTCTCCCAATATATTGTTAATCCTGAATATATTTATGCGAAAAAAGTAACAAAGATGAGAAAGTTTATTGAAATCCCTCATCCTCGTTTTTAATTACTTATATGATTAAAATCAAGGAAAATTCGACTGCATTGTGCATCAGAAATCTTTAAGAACTATAATTATTTTACCTACTAACTTAAGTATATTTTGTTGTCTAATAGTACCCTGTTCATAGGTTAAAAATTGGTTCAAAGGTTCCTGTTCTTTGATACAATTCGAATTAATGGATAACAAGTTATTGAAAACATAATTATTCTGGTATTGGTTATAAATAGCATTAATCTGTAAGTGTTATCGTTGAATATAATAACAAGCATAATTAGTATATAGTATTGTCATCAATTATTTCAAAATACTACCACTTACATTATTTATGAAGGTGGTAGAGGCACGCTGAAGCTACTACTGGTTTCAACATGAATGGGTCGGCTCGCCCGGGGGACTGCCACCCGACCCACAGAAATACCGACGTGAAGTAACAGTGCTTGCATTGTTGCGTTTCGTTCGGTCAATGAGAGCCCCGGAGGCACACCTCCCCTCCTCCGCCCCTAAATACAGGATGGCAACGCACTTGCCACTCCCCTGGTGTTGCAAGTATCTATGGACGGTGGTGATCACTTAACATCGGGTGATCCAACTGTTCGTTTGCCACTTATGATATAAAAAAAGAACAAAATATATAAAAAGTTGTATAGAATACGTATTAAGTTACAAGTTATGTACAACCTACACCATTTTGTTTCACATCGATTATACTGTAATATGTTAAATAATTTGCAACGAGTTAACACGCATCGCGAAGTGCAAACCTCACGAATACGCTACTGTCAAGTAAAACACAAAACAATTATTTGGTCACGACTAAGACACTTCGTGTTCATATTAATTGTACGAGTTTTTGAGCGAAAGTCTTCCAGTACATTTGAATTTGTACTGTATATTATTACAATTATACTTATAAATATAATTGTAGTAACCCTGCATATATTATGCTTACGCAGAACGGTTTTGTAATTTTTGGGGTTACGTCTTCAGAAAAGGTATAATATTGCGAACCCCACGCCGCGAAGTTTGTTGTTTGTCCAACATTTAAGGAACTACATGTTTCGATTTTCGATTTTAATGTATATATGTTATTTGAGCTAATTATTAAGTAGCTGGTTAAAATTTTCACACAATATCTAGTATTTTGTCTATACTTTTTCACTCTTTCTATATCAATTTAGAATTCCAACATCATCTAATGCTTCCTCTTCTTTTGTGCATATTATGTTCATATATAGTAGGATACGATTAAAATGTGTATAATCGTATACGTCAATTTTATATTATCTATCGAATATTATCGAACGCAGTATTGTGAACTTCAAATAAATGATAATAGCTGAAAATCGAATATCAAAAAGTCAAGAAAATATATTTCTTTGTAGAGTCCTCATTACATAAATATATGAACCTAATTGTAATCTACCCTTTCTAGCATCACAGCAGGTGTCGCTGATATAGCACAACTAGATCATATCATATATTGGCATAGTCGGAACACGGTTCCGTAAAAATTGTGTAATAATAGACAATTATATTTTGACAGCTCATATTCATAGTATTCATTAAAAACTATTTTTTAGGTTTGGTTTTGGCACATATTGTCAATAACTGATGCATATCCTGAATCGCTTCCCGTTAATTCCACTTAGGAGACTTAGTTTTTTCATGCATTCTCATACAAAAAACGTATTTTTAAAATACTTCCTTTTTATTTGTTCTATCTTAACAAGTGTACCCACACGTAAGCGTCAAGCTTGCTGTGATTATAATACACAGCCTAAAGTACAACAAGTAATAAAAAAATGGTTAAATCTCAGTCCACGCTAACGATCGATAATTTGTATGTTTACACTAATACAAAATCTAGCGGCACGGAACCCACGATTCTCAAGTGACTTACACTTACCCGATTTTTGTGTACGTCCCTTTTTTAACGAAACAAATTAAAACGAATTTTAATAAGCTTACTCTTAACAGGACGATAAAGAGTTTCCGAGTCGAAATATCAAATTCATTCCGAGAATGAATACCTATTGCTAATTAAAGAAATAAAAAAAAAACTATAATAAAATTATCATAAAGAATTCTATACCTATTCCAATACACACGAATGCCTCTTATTAGCTCAGTTTTTATAAACGCAATATTTCATGCATTATATTTTATGAAGACAATGTCTGCATAAAATTATAGAGGGAATAAATAATATAATACGACGAAACCAATGAACATTATCAGAGAACCAATGGTATTCGTACAATACAAAAGTATCAATTTAATTCACTCCGCAGTGTCTCTATTACTCATTATGGTAGGGGAAGTGACGTAGAGGTATATATATACATGAGTGGTATTTAAAATGACAAATTATTAGTTGAGCCATAATGTTGCAGTGTACATTGCAATTTTTGCAAGCTGCCGCGTACGTCTGCTAATACGGACTTTGCGGCAAAACGCACGCATTGATTTGTGTCCTCGGGCGACGGCATTCGGTCCTCATTATATGTGGAATGACGCCTGGATTTCTTACGTTATAAATATAATGGATATGCGAATGGTATGATTGTTACAAATCAAAACCACAAAATATATAATTTAAAAACGGATCGTTCTCTTTTTGTCGTGTTTAAAATGTTATGAATGTGCGACGACATAAAAGTGGCTTTTATTATATACTTATGGTATGATTTACAAGACTACTTTAATAAGTAATAAAAACGTAAAATTGACTATTTATTTATAGTGTAAATAACTTGTATAAGTACTTTTGCAATAAAGTAATTGTTTCTGTTAAAGTTAGCCGTATTATTACATTAAGTTTCATTACTTATTCAGATATCAAAATTTGTGTCAAATTTATATGGCGTGGCATAAAAATAAATGAATATCGTTAGGAGTTAATCAGTAATCAGAAGTTAAGCAGTCGTGATAAGATTATAATTCAGAAAATAAATTACAAACCCATTGTGTATTCACATAATATGCGTTGATAATCAATAGACCATTTCTATAAGAAAGAAGGAACAGATACTCCTACGCCCGATTTTTGAGGTACTTTAATTATGGTTTATCTGTTCAATAGCGCTATCGGTTCGATAACTTGTCAAATTGCGTTACTGAACACACAATCACACAATAAATGGCAGTTAAACTCAACGGGCCATTTGATAGTTCATCTTATGGATAACATTGTTGAGCCAATAACTATAGTTTAACCGAGTATCTCAGAAACCAGACACTAGTCATCTAAATAACTAAAACAACTGAATAGGACCCAATAATTTGTGAAGTGAAAATTTCTTTAGCCCCGTTGAGTGATTTAAAAAAATAGAACTGTATATTAACAAGAAGACTATTACATCCAGCCAGATTGGGATATACATACTTGTGGTCATAGTTTATGCCAGTGTATTGTTTATATCTTAATAATTTATGTATTATATGTTTACACTAATACGTAAACAGAGAAATAAATACGTTCCGAGCTAATGCATATAATCTAATAGAAGTTTATTGCAAGACTCATTCTACGTAGGCGTTGGAACACACGTGGGTGCAATAATTGGCGACGGTCTATACGATTGTGTACAATAACAGTAAGACGAGGCTTTAAACCAGTGGTTCTCAAACGCCGTGTCGCGACACATCGGTATGTCACGAGCACCTTTCAAGTGTGTCGCGCGATTTACCAACTCTCACTTTCGTTCACTTTATACTATCACAAAATTTAAATATAAGTATATAAGAGGCCGTTCATTCATTACGTTAGGCGTTTTTGAGGATTTTTTGATTCCCTCCTAAGATATCGTGAGATTGGTCTTTAGCCCTTCCCCTCGTATTTGTGTGTTGAGTATAAATGAGTTGGATTTTTCCAAAAATACAAAGTTTGCTTTATTATATTTATTTTTTTACTATTATTACACACCTACTACATTACATTGCGGTATATCAACACTAAATAATTTTATATATGTTCATGGATTTTAATACATAGAAGATTTGTTTCACAATTCGGCATACTTTAGTCTGGAAACATGATTTACTTTCTATTAATCTGATTTTCTCACATTTTTACCAGAAGAATATTACGTGATATTTACTGATATTCGGCTTGAGCCCCTCGCTCTAATGCCTTCATACAATTATTGGACCCCCTAAGGACGAAAAGAGTAAGTTAGTACATCGCTGAATAAAAAAAGGTTGAAAACCTCAGCTTTACACAACAATAAAATTTGAACTCTGAGCCTTAAAGTAACCACGGAAGTGTCATTTAAATCCAATTCTTTAATGAAACAAGTATTTTATAATTTAACGTAAATCGCTAACCACTTTCGAAAGCAATGAACTATTATAGATCATAATAAATTGGTATTTCAGACGAGTGACCACGACCACAGCCAATATATATATATATAGTCGCTGTATACTTTACAATAAGTATAGAATATACGTCACATGTAGTATATATATGTACAAAAAAATATTTCTTAAAAATTGTTTACAATCCGGATTTCAAAACGATCGCAATGTATTTAAAGCTATATTTCTTACATTAACTTTTACCGTGGACCTCAGAGTTGATCTGCTTTGCTCGGAACCGCATTTTCAAGAACTAATCAAAGTACGTAGTTTGCTAAAAAGTCACGCGCCTGCGTTCAAGGCCCGACTCTGCAAACATTGGGACCATAAAACTACGTGCACTTTACTACCGGTGAAATTCGTTCGGAACGAGGTTTTTTTAAAAGAAAACTTTTATTAGTTAGCGCTCGTGCGAACTGCGGGCTTTACGATCGACCGGTGCGGTGATTAATAAGTTTTAATTACCTATACTGCAGCACAACTAGAAGTAATAAGTCGATCATAAGGCTGGATGTCGCAACGTAAAAAGAAAATTGTTATTTTGTTGTGTAGCTCCTATTATCATAATATATTTGGGAAGAAGTTGAGAATGTCAGGTCTCAATATCCTACATTAGTACGATCAGTACCAGCTAGTCTCTTCAAACAGAGCGTATGCACGCCAACACCCGCGTAACCACAGATCACGCCGCCGTGGTCTAGGGGTAAAATTCGCTCCCGCACACCAGATTAGGCCCCCCACGGCAGCAGCTCAAGCCTGGGTCCGTTCCCTCAGCGTGGAACCCTTGAGTACGCTGCTCGCGTGAATACAGTGATACAAAATCTTACATCACTGCAACAACATTACACATATCACCTCCACACACGTGCACGCATACATGCTTACACATGGAAGTGGAAGGGTTTGATTTATTCCCTTATCGAACTGAAAAAAAATAAAGAAAACCTACCAATATCTACTACTAGTTTCTCAATGTCCTAAACTTTCGATGAAAGAAAATAGCGTGTTACCATTTAGAACCACATTATCACCTAACATTGGCTAAAATTGTGGTTGTACGATTATAACATTTAAAAAAGTAAGAAGTCATATGCCACATATGGGAGTACATATAAACTTGGAATTAGTAGGAAAGACACATAACTCATATTATAAAAACAATAATATATCTTTGAATTAATAAAATTGTTATTGATCCTAGATTTGATGACCACAAATGAAGTTCCATTAGATGATTGACTTTGTCACATAAGTAAATAAAGAAGTCCAGGTCAAGCATCATAAGAATTAACTATAATTATTTTCTTTTTACAAATGAAACTGTTGATTATATTCTTAACCAATCTATTAATAAAACAAAAATATAACAAACATTTACAACATAACTTGTAATCTGTCAATTTAGTAGGAAGTATTAGTCGATAGATGGCGTTTGGATTAACTTTGGCGCTTGTGTATGCATGTACAAATAATTCCCACCCTCCTCGAAAGGCGCGAATAAATGTTTAACGTAAAAATATATAAATTCAAATAATATTAAAAGTACTCTGACTGGAGTAATTTAAGTACTTGTAAACAAAAGGAAGTGGTGTTCTATTTTCTTCTCTGTCCACTTTAACAGAACATCGAGCGACAGATAAGTACCGAGGATAGTTTACTTCTTTAACTTATTTTTATAACGTTTAAACATGTTATATTTAAGTAATTAAGTTTCGTGTCTCAATTTGCTTATCGACTATAGCCACCATTGTACCGTAGTTAAGCAACGCCGGAGTCGCGGTTAGTAGGTACTTGGATGGGTGACCGCTTGAGAACGGCGCGTGACGTTGACTTTTTGTGTGTATCACTACATAGTATAAAACAAAGTCGCTATGTATCCTCCTATCCTATATCCCTATGTATGCTTAAATCTTTAAAACTACGCAACGAATTTTGATGCGTTTTTTTTTAATAGATAGAGTGATTGAAGAGGAAGGTTTGTATGTACAATAACATCCATCAAATAGTGGAGAAATACTGTTATTTTTGAGGTTTCTAATGTGATGTCGTAAATAATTACATAACCGATTCGATGCAGACGAAGTTGCACGGGTCAGTTAGTTTTATTTAAATGTTTCCGTGTATTATAAAAATTTCACTACTATCGTGTGTCTTTAGTACATACCCTGTTTTTATTTTAACCACACATAAATACATGGCAGTTTTTTTAAAACGTCGATTACAGTCATCATCTTTTTAAATTATATTAAACACTACCAACCAGACTATTTGTTTTTATATTATAGGAAGCAAACGAACAGGTGGGTCGAGATTCTGTCACCTCAGCATATTCATGTAGTGCAATGTAGTCACAAAAGGTTATAGCGTGAGTTAATAAGGTATGGGTTTACGAGCTCCCTCGCAACGGCAGCGGCGCTCGTCGCTAAGTTATACCATTTGAAACTTGTGTTCCCTCTCCTGTGAAACACTTCATTCAATTTTATAAGTATACTAACAATATAGTGTATCTTCACGTTATGGGCATGGTAAACAAGATCTATTTGAAATCAGATATTACTGAAAATACGATCATATACATAGGTATTATTTACGTATAATCTATATTCTTTATCACTATATATTACGATAGCTTTTAGGATCAGATACGTAATTAGTAAAACAAGGTTTTTGATAAAGCATATCCTTAAGTAATATGTCTTTGTTTCATTAAGGTCCCACCTCTCCTCCCCTTCCCACTACCCTTACTCCCTCTCTCCCTCAAGACAGGTTGGCAACGTACTTGTAACTCCCCTGGTTTTGCAAGTGTCTATGGACGGTGGTGATCACTTAACATAAATCAGGTGACCCACCTGTCCGTTTGCCTCCAATGATATAAAAAAAATAAAACAAATCGGTTCACTCTAATCAAAGTGAGCGCGAATCACTCACAAGCTACTGGATATATGTACATCGATCACATTTTTTTTATTTTATTCTTAGACATTTGTTTCCTAACTAAAGAACATATCGGGATATCTTTATCGGAAACTTCAATTTCTATTAGAACTATGCGTTGAGCAATATATGAATTACTGAAAATACGATCATATACATTACAGGTATTATTTACGTATAATCTATATTCTTTATCACTATATATTACGATAGCTTTTAGGATCAGATACGTAATTAGTAAAAAAAACGTTTATTTTTAAAATATCTATGCATTTATGATACGCAGCGTGATATTTTCTGCCATAATGTTATTTTATGATTTCCGAAGATATTATTGATAATTTTTATATACTAACTATCATATATATTAATTAATACGTGAAGCCTAAACTTTGTATCCCTTTTTAACGGAATTGCGCGAACGGATGAACGTGAAACTTGGCATAGTTAAAGTTTATATGGAGGAGAAGTGCAGAAAGCTATTTATTTTATATAAAATGCATTAGAAGTACATTAAATTAATTAAAATATGCATTACTCACACTACTGCTTCAATTTTACACAACATATACACACATGTAAATAAAAAAGACATTTTGACATCTGTCAATAAAGAACTTCAAAAAAGGTTGTGAAAGGAGGAGGTTGCTATGCTCCACTGTATGTATTATTTTACTCTTACGTTCCAATTACCCTTTTCCATTCTACATTCTACAATGATATTATAACATAATACCCTTTGATAAAAGAACCCTAATAAAATTCAAACTTTAAAAAATCAATGAACTATGGTCGAATCTCGACCTCTGGGCGCCCACTAGTCTATTTAAATATCCCATATCCCTGCCTAAAACAATTTATATAAAGCAGCTGATATAAAATCATAATTTCATTTTACTATAGGATTTCTAAAAGCATTGTTGATAATTTTTATAGCCTATCAATGACATTACTTCCCGTTTGCAAAATTTCACAAAAATCGAGTAAAAATGTTTTTAATTCCGACATAAATGTAACACATACTCGTATATATAACGTGTAACCTGTCTGTACTTTTCAGATTTTTGTACAATTAATTATTGCAAGTGAATAAGAATACATAATTATATTGAAACTAGCGGGCCCAGCGGACGTTGTCCAGCTTTGATACTTAAGAAAATCCTAAAATTCAACCGCAGCGTCACCTACCGATTCCAATTGTGAACCAAAATCGGTCCAGCTGTTTAGGAGGAGTTCAGTGACATACACACGTACAGAAGAAACTTATAAAGATAATTTTTGAAAATGTAATAGACATTTCAAGTGTTTGTTTGTATGTGCAGTTATCACTGCTAAAGTAAGTACAAGGTTTTTGATAAAGCATATCCTCAAATAATAAATCTTTGTTTCATTAAGGTCCCACCTCTCCTCCCCTTCCCACTACCCTTGCTCCACCTTTCCCCCAGACAGGTTGGCAACGCACTTGTAACTCCCCTGGTTTTGCAAGTGTCTATGGACGGTGGTGATCACTTAACATCAGGTGACCCACCTGTCCGTTTGCCTCCAAAGATATAAAAAAAATAAAACAAATCGGTTCACTCTAACCAAAGTGAGCGCGAATCACTCACAAGCTACTGGATATATGTACATCGAAAACATTTTTTTAGTGTTATTTTTGGACATTTGTTTCCTAACTAAAGAAAATATCAGTATATCTTTATCGGAAACTTCAATTTCTATTAGAACTATGCGTTGAGTAATATATGAAGTGGGATAAACGGTTTGGCGCGTGAGCGTAGGAGAGACGAAGTAAACGGACAACATTGTTTACAAAGAAATTTTGTAATTTTTCTGCTTTTAATTTTTTCATGTCTTTCAAGCGGTATCGATTAGTAGATTTAAAAATATATATTATAGGGGGCAAACGAACAGGCGGGTCACCTGATGGTAAGTGATCACTGCCTACTATACACACTAGTAACTCCAGGGGAGTCGCAAGTGTGTTGCCGGCCTTTTAAAGGAGGTGGGCCACCGACGATCTCAGTGACCGAACGAAACGCAACAATGCAAGCATTATTAATTCACGTCGGTTTTCTGTGTGCTACTACCCCGGGCGAGCCAACCCATTCATGCTGAAACCAGTAACAGCTTCAGCGTGGCTCTACTACCTATATAAATTATATATATAATCATAAAATATACATTTAAAATAACTTCACAATTCGATGGCTATTAGCCGAATCAATTAAATGCATAGGTGTATCTATAGAATCACCATTACAACCAGTAAAACAGAACCTCGACACTTACAAACAAAGGAATCTCACACCATCAGACAAAAGAGCCTCACGGGCGCAACTCTTTGACTGCCCGGGATAGAGCTATAAAACTTTACGATATACTGAAATTATTTTCGCGAATATCGACTTAGAGGCTATTGTGTCTTGCCAATTAGTATTTGAAAGTACGACTAAAGATTTTACGACGTTCAGCTATTATACAATAAAGTTCGCGTTTAGTGGCGACTTAGCGGGTTTATTCTGACGACTTAGTTGTGTACTGTTCGTGTGGGCATTGTTTAATGTTTTTACTACTATAATATGCATATTAGATTTTTTTAATTCAAGTTATAATATTTAGTAGTTGAAATTCAACCGTAATTCTTTATAATTCGAGCATTATTAGGGTATTTTCATTAAAAATTGCACCTCACAGCATATACTCAGTGAAAGTTTAAAGAGTAGCAATATTCAAGGAAATGATAGTTCATGGTCGTATTTAACATATAAAATAATAATATCAAAACAAATGATAATAATCAACAAGGAGAACCTTTGTTAAAGTTTGTTCTTATTTTATACTGTTCTGTTACGTCAACTGCAGGCGTATAATAATAGCTTATTACGCATTAATTTTCGTTTTTTTTTTAAATATGAATTATATATAACTTCCTTCATTATAAAATCTCTATTCAGGACAACTTTTTGGCTGCAGACGAATTTGTGTTTGACATATTTAGTATCAACATAAACAATGAATGTTTTATTTAAACTTTATATATTTGTAACATATACATATATTTTAACTATCTGCCCATAGCCGTCATAGAGGCTATAGTCTCAATTAAAAATGGGAAGCTTAATATATAATTATAATATAAATAACCATACTATCGTA
Organism: Antheraea pernyi; assembly: GCA_015888305.1. Taxonomy (NCBI): domain Eukaryota; kingdom Metazoa; phylum Arthropoda; class Insecta; order Lepidoptera; family Saturniidae; genus Antheraea; species Antheraea pernyi. Next base: position 56,958 of record MU160409.1, on the reverse strand, counting down.
AGTCTTACTCACTGTATAAGCTGCACTACACTTAAAATGATTTTTCAGCAATAAAACAAACGAAATTTGGAAAAAGGTGCGACCACGAGTATGCAGAAATATAAATTAAAAAAAACTATCCTCCCTCCGTCTCCATATGAACGTTATTCATGCCAAATATCACAGTCCTTCACAAATACAAAGTTCTTTCTTCCCATTAATATATAGTTTAAATCGATGATCGTACGATATTAGCTAGCCCTGAGGATGCATTAAATACCATATATTGAAATCCTTCAAAGAAGCTATTAGATTGATTTAATTAAATTATAGCAGAATAATTTCTAGTACTTCCTATTCAAGTCGAAGAACTTATCAAGAATTAATAGTGGTGCTCCAACCTTTGTAGTTAAGGGGTAGACTCTGACTTAAAAATGGCGTAATAAGATTGATCACTTCAAAATTCGGTGTAAATATAATAAATAGTATTCTAGCGACACTTAACATGTACAGTTTTAGAATATGTTTGTTATAGCTGGCAATAACGGACAACGGTTAATATCAATATGTATAATATCAAAATGAATCGGTCTCTTTAATATTGTGCATTAACTTTACTTATAAACTGTTATCAGTTATTCTGCTGTTGGGTAATATGCTATTTTGTTTCTTATAGATATTTTTGACAATTATACGGTAATGAAATGAATATATGTTGTTCGAATTCTTTATATATTCTACGTTCTAAATAACGTGTACTACCTTTCACAGCTAATGGTCTTTTTAAATAACAATAACGGACAAGGGTTAGTGAATATTAAAATAATTACGTATTCAAAAACTTATTATCCATCACGTAGGAATAATGCATTAAATATTATTTGTTGTCTTAACTAACTGCTTCTAGTATTTTTAGGAGATAATCTATTAGTGTGATTCGAAAAATTCACTAGAACTTAGCTGCACGATTCCTGTATACGATAAATTATTTTTCTTTTTTTTATATAATTAGCCAGATATCGAATGTCTTTTTACTGTTATATAAAAACACTAACAGGGCCTGCGGACATTATTCCACCCTGATAATAAAAAAAGACCTTGACAAATGATATACCTAAACATTCCTCATTAATCACTTTATTTACAGACAGATTATGTTGGTACGTAAATTAACTTTGGAAGCAATACGAAATAGTTCCTATATATCAATGTAAAATCAATAGTATCAATAAGAAGACGTTCATCACTCAAATATCATTTGCAATCCTTACCTATTAACTGGACACAATATAAAAAAGGGAAATTTTATGGGAAGATATTGAAGTATACCAGGGCTTACATCTAAAATAACTTATATCAAAGAAATTGCTATCCTCCAAAAGGCGTAGATATATAATCCGATTAAATCCGAAGAATAGACAAAAGGAAAGAAACTAAGAAGAAGCAAACAGGATTCAGCAAAGAAAAACCTTTACAACAAAACACTACACTCTCAATAGGCACATCTGTCAGATATGAGGAATGGCGCGTTACCTGCATATAGTTAATGCTGCCGCAAACATTACAGCACATTTCACATAAACTAGTTGCTCGTAAAATCGCACATATGTTTACCGGAGCGAGGTGCAGTACCTTAAAAGCATTGGTAATATAACAAAACGTCTGAACCGAAATTACCCATAAAAGTCCAACGGCGTTTTCTAACTAAAGCCATGAAACTGAAACGTTGGTAGAATTTACAATAGCCGACTCCGTCTACCTTTAACGTTCCTGACGTACACCTTAGTTTAATTAAAGTGGTTCTGAATGATGCGGCGTTCAGGCTTTAGAATTTGGCTTTCCTGTGTAGCAGTGCATCGTGTTGGACGGTACATCTTATATTGATGTTTT